>JAXIVJ010009983.1:0-47500 GCA_036785665.1 Chirona hameri
GTTTCGCCCAGATCTTTGGCGGTATATCAGCGTAACAGAACCGCGCACGCACCAAGATCGAGCTGAGTTTTCGCCAGGCGCTTCCGTTCCGGAAAAATTCGATGCGGCGTCAACGCGGCAGCAGCAACGGAACCTTGTGACAGGCGTCGTGATTAATATGTTTCGGGATATTTTGAATGTGGGATCTTTTTCGGCCTGGTTTAATATCTTTTTTAAACCTCCTCTTAAAGGGACTATCCCTTCTTAACATTATATTTGAGTTCAGATAGCCATTTTGATGGCTTGGCATTGAATTTAAGTATGGTAGCAGTTAAAACAACCACAATGATCTAATAAAAAAGATATTAGAGTTTGATTTTGACATCTGTGAAAAATAATGCCCATGTGTATTTGAAAAAGGCCTCTAAACCGACAGCGTCGTCTCTCTTTACCCAACTAACGATAGTCCACTTGTTTTAAGGTCAGCCTTGGAATATTTTCGTATTTTATTTCTCGATCCCCTGGTAGTTCGCAATCTAGAGGCTAGCGCAACAGCTGGAGTTGATGCAGCAGTTGGCCGCCAGGGACCGCTAGTGAGCCAGAGTGTTATGACTCGCAAGCAAATGGTACCAGTTAAATATTTAACGCTAAATATTTATGTATTTATAAATCAATGGCCCTGATCGATATGTGTCAGCACGTTTGTCAGCACGGCCTGAGCACGGCCTACCTTTGTGGACACGTAAGATGACGTAGGCAGAATACTGGGTCGTGATGGGTAGGCAAGCACTATACTGGGCCGTGATTGGTGCTGACAAACGTGCTGACACACATCGATCAGGGCCAATATTTAGTGGTACCATTTGCTTGGGACGTCATAACACCCTGGCTGACTAGCGGTCCCTGACGGCCAACTTTTTTATGATAAATTTAGTCCGAATATTTTGTATGGATGGATTTCCGAGGTCAGGACCCACGCTAAGCAGAGCTTGTTGTTCAGGCCCTGACCTCACCACCCGATCGCGCAGTTCTTGTTGGCCGGCAGAATTTAGAGACGAAAGTTTTACGTGCCCGACATACCTGGACACGGTCCTGCAACAACTCCAGCTGATAGTGCTAGCCAATCTAGACACCCGTTGGCGTTCAGCTCCTTGATCTTAAAGGGACTATCCCACATCAACATTATATTTGAGTTGAGATAGCCATTTTGATGGCTTGGCATTGAAATAAAATGGTAGCAGTTAAAACAACCACAATGATCTAATCAAAAATATATTAGTTTTATTTTGACATCTGTAAAAAATAAAGCCCATGTGTATTTGAATAGGGCCTCTAAACCGACAGCATCGTCTCTCTTTACCCAACTGGTAATGATAGTCGACTTGTTTAAGGTCAGCCTTGGAATATTTTCGTCTTTCATTTCTCGATCCCCGGGTGGTTCGCAATCTAGAGGCTAGCACTATCAGCTGGAGTTGTTGCAGCAGTTGGCCACCAGGGACCGCTAGTGAGCCAGGGAGTTATGACGTCGCAAGCAAATGGTACCAGTTAAATATTTAACGCTAAATATTTATTTATTTATCAATCAATCAATCAATCAATATTTAGTGGTACCATTTGCTTGCGACGTCATAACACCCCGGCTCACTAGCGGTCCCTGGCGGCCAACTGCTGCAACAACTCCAGCTGATAGTGCTAGGTAATCTAGACACCGGGTGTTTTTCTGCGCAATAGATGTCGACAAAAAATGCCATACATTTGGCAGCACAAAGGATTTCCCTGTTATTAAAAAAACAATCATATGACGTCACCAACCCAACTTTCCGCTTAAACCTAAAAGTTGAATATCTTCCAAGATAAACATTTTTTTCCCGGAAAAACGTTCATGAACATGTTCAGCTGACCTCGCCTGACATGTAGACATACAATTAAGTGTGATTCGACAACTTTCAAAAAGGTGAGACAGTCCCTTTAATGGTAAACATTAAAGGGACACCCCCACCTTCCCAAAAGTTGTCAAATGTACGCCGCTTGTGGCGCAAAATAAGTAATTGCTGCCGAACACGATTATGACATTTGTTTCTCGCAAACAGTGCTCAATTTCATAAAAAGTTAAATTTTAATATTTGGGCTGATGACGCCATATTGAGCTCTAGAGAGCTATACAGAAATCCTTTACGCTGCCAAAGTATGGCACAATTATTTCGAGGCAATTCTGGCGCTTTGAATATAAAACAAATACCAAACCATTTGAAACACGCAAATATCTCAGTCTAACCTTAAAACAAGTCGACTATCATCACCATTTGGTAAAGAGATGTGACGTCATCGGCTTTAGACCCCTATTCAAATGCACGTGGGGTTTATTCGTTAGAATTGTCGAGACCAAGCTCGAATTTATTTTTATTAGACCTATGCGGTTGTTTTAACTGCTACCCTACTTAATTGCAATGCAAATCCAACAACATGGCTATATCAACTAAAAACTAATGTTAAGGTGGGAGTGTCCCTTTAACTTATATAATAGTTACATATTGCTGCAAGGAGATCTGCGGGCCGTCTCGACTTAGATTACAAATAGAACATTATATTTCGATGCATTTTACTTAGCAGTGTTCTTCGCATATACATAATGATGTTATGTGTAGGCGCTGAGTCCTGTTCTTAATATACAGTCGCAAAATTCTTGTCAACCGGCAGAATGCAGTCAAATCTCATCAGTCTCTGTGCCTTACGTGCCGCACTCTACGTGATAATTCTTGCCTAGTTTCAAATCAATTCCAAGCTGATGACAGCATATAAACAGGCTGTTTGTAACGGTGAGCCGTGGTGATTTGCATATATTTACCAATCTACTAAAAAAACGCCTCCCCTTCCTGACTGCCTCACCTACGTTTGACCCCTGGCACCGCACTGCTCCCTAGTAACTATTTCACGTACAATGGGGTTGGGGACTATTTGCAAGGTACGTTGGGCTCATAAAAACAAGGAGAATTTTTCATAATGTAAATTTAAACAAAAACGAATACAAATGCGAAATGAACTCAGAAATGATTAAAAACTGAAACAATTTAGCTCAGGTCCTTGTAGCTGTGACGTCACAACTGAGCTAAAATCAGCGGAATTCTCTGCGCGGCGGTGACAAAACATTCCCCCTTTAACTAAACAACTAAAAAGGCTAGAAAGACGCGAAAGAGCGCGTTCGAACGCTCTCAACAAGCACATTCGAAGTTACTTCGTGTATTTTTTTATCAAGTCAATAATGAGGTCACTAGAGGTCATCGAAGGTCAGATTTTCCAGTTTCAGGTTTTCGCTTCGAACACCCCCAAATATATCGGGAACTAAGATAGCTAAAACAAACGAAAAACCCAATAGAAAGCTCTTCAAAAATGCAATCGCACTTCATGTCCTTAGATTTTAGCTCAGGTCAATAGTTTAGGCTCCAGACCTCATCAAATGTCAAAAAGGCTATTTTTAGCACAACAGTTTCCACAAATTGCTTTTTACCTAAAAAGATAAGTCAATAATTTTGACGCCATCATGTTTGTCTCTTCAAGGCACTTCGAATAATATTAGTGTCGACCAGGTTAGGTCAACTAAAAAAAATGACCTGGGGTCAAGGTCAAGTGGTGACCCAAGTAGGTCATGTTGCATATGGGAAGACGTACCTCGACGAGACAAACACATTGGTGTCGGTTTCACTTTCTATCGTCATTCTGTCAAGTTATTGACAAATAACTGTTGGTGACCTCGGACAACCCTGTAGGGGTCACCGAACAAAAATGGCACCTAGGTCATCAAGAATGGCCTATATTAACATGATCCATAAGGAATTATACTGCTATATTGCGTATCCTTGGAAAAGGAAGCATTTTAATATTTCCCCATTGACTTATAATGGGGTTCATGAAATTAACCCGACCTAAGGTCGCAGAAATATAAAATCCAAGATATACGAATTGTAGATATATATGACCTTATGAAATTCTGTAAGTGTAAAACCGATCATTCAAAAACTGTGACTGTGGTACGACCACAAGCTTTTTTGGAGGTGGGGTCACGTGAACTGGTCTGATGACCTGACTAGAGATGACCCGATGATTAAAAAACAAAACATAATGTGGGCAATTGATGCCCGAACAGCTGTACCAAAAACGGCGCTAGCCTAGACAAACCTGAGGGGGTGTCACTGCAAGTCCCGCCACAAGTCACTAGGTTGTGATTTGTGACGTCACAAACAAAATCAATAATATTAATAAATAAATACGAAACTTTAACTGGTTGATTTAGGACGGAAGATGATTTAAGTTGATTCAGAAGTTTACCGAAAAATCGAGAAAAATACGCTGCATATTTTAGGCACAAAAACGTAACAGCTGTCCCAACCCCATTCCGACGCAGAAGACATTTACTTTCCCGTACTAAAATGCGAAGCCGGTGTTTACGGCAAAGGGATAGGATAGGATATCATTTGATCTCTGTGGGTCATTTTTGTTGGATTCAGTTGGATTTAAGAGCGTTAGTTTACTTTTTTTCTGGAGCTTAAATGTCATTGCTGCGATGTCTAACGCATTACTCAGGATTCGTAAAAGCTACGCCTCAAAACCTGCCCTTTTAAGGTCACGGCGATGAATTTACAATATATTTTGGTCTCGTCTGGCGATTTTAAGTGCTAACTCCATTTTTGTGGGAAAAGGTCATTATTTCCCTTTAAGTAATGTCGACACAGGACTAGTGGGCCCGGTTTCATGTCCGCTGTTCCGGGCTACGATCGGGACATGAACGCTGGCCGCCGGAGGCAGGTACACTCTGGCACGTAGTTTCTGATCACGACGCCTCGTTAATATCCGCTGAGCCGCCCGGGCAGCGCGATGATCTCTCGTGAAATGCAAAGAGAAACTTACTTCTTTCTCCACATATATCCTCAGTTGTCCAAACGAAAGTCATATTCGTAGTTTTGAGCTCAAGATGAATTTCAAGACAACTTTCAAGGTGACCTATTCCCTTTAAAATTTACTTTTTTCATTTGCAAAATGGGGTCTTGGCTAGTGCCGCCGCTGATTGGCTGACGAGACACTTTTTTAGTCAATCCCACTTTGTCAGCCAATCAGCGGCGGTCTATAGCTCAATAATGACGTCATCATCCAAAATTTAAAACCTTGATTTGTATAAAGTTAAGTGACTTCGAGAGAACAAATATCACCATCGTTATCAGCAACACTTACTTCATATTTTCGACTACAACCAGCGTATATTTGACAACTTTCAGAAAGGTGAAACATTCCCTTTACGATCTCTGAAGTTAGCATTGGGGCCCTACCAATCATTTTCAGAAAACGACGCCCCTGAGTATGGCATGAAAGGTTTGAAACATGAGATAAGCAGCTGATAATCTAGATAGGTTGGTAGAATGTCTTAATGTTTGGAGTTTGGAGGATATGCTTTGGAGACAAACTGTTCCAAGGAAATCAAACATCTGTCGCGAGTCATTGTTAATAACCTGCAAGTTTAAAAATGGAAAGAAATGCCTCAATTTTACCTCTCCAGTTTCTTATTCTTTAATTCTGCAGCGACATGGTTCTCCGAGTTTTATATGTAATGTTACATTACATATAAAACTACTTGCTTGCCTGGGGTTCAAATCATTCCGCCCTTATTTCAATCGAGTTGGTATAGTTTGCATGTTGTTATTCATGACTTATACTGATAGTCAGTCCAGGGGGGTTTCACCTGTGTTGTGGGCCATAGGGAAGCCCGATTTGCTAGCCGCAACCCTTGAGTGACGTCACTGGGCGTCACTTGGACCGAGCGCCGGGAGCCTCAAAATGTAAACAAAACGGCGGCCATTCGTAAGATTTGTGGTAATCTGGGTAGGGTTTGGCTAGAACTTTGGGCGATGTTTTATTTAGGTGCTGTTTTTTTAATGTGATCCTGAAAGTTACTTATATCTGATAGGAATGATTCAACAGTAATTTAACGATCCTGGCTCCTGGAACTTAACTTTGATGGTGCCTTTTGACAAAACTAGTTTAGGTGCCTCCCGAACCGAAATATAATGTGATGTGGATCAGGATGTGAAAGAGATTGGTACATTTCTCACCATGGTTCGACTTATCTTAATGTTTGACCATACTTTAACTTTTCACAAGATGCACTCGCCACTCACTGGTTTATATATATAATACCTAGCCAATGCTTTCTGTTCAATTTCTGTACAATCTATAGGTATCTACCAGATTGGTTTCCCAGTCTTATGAAGACAATAGGTAGGTAGGTTACTAGCTGTGATGGATGGAAAGTGGAAACCCTTGAATGGATACTTGATAGTAGGTTGCTTACCCTTAAGATATTGATAATTATGGTTGTGTCTAGTGTATCTAAATTGTAATTGTGGATGCATTTTTTGTCCCTTTTCAGATTACACCACAGTCCACAAGTTAAACATGCCGTCACATTGTCCTATGTCAACCTGTGGATCGTGGGCTGGCAAGAAGCATAAGCGCAAGGAAATGGATCTCGCTTTCTTTCGCTTTCCTAAAGAGAAGATGATCTGGGCAGCATGGGTGCACATGTGTGCCAGGGCAGACCTGTTTTATGGCAAAAATTCTTCTGTCTGCTCTGAGCACTTTGTGGAGGAAGATTATGATGCATCATATAATAAGGATAACTTTAGTTCCTGACACCAAACCGAAGCTCAGAATTGATGCAATCCCTTCTAAAAAAATCTTCCAGCATCCATCTCAAGGTATTACACTTGTGGCATCAGCATCAGTAAAATAGTTTACATCTTCCATTCTTGTAATTACTTGCTTGGGTACTTGGTTAATTGTTGCCTGCATAAATAAGGTACCTTTACCATTGTTTGTCATGCTTATTGTACACACTACTTTTTATTTACATTTGCATTAATTAATGTACAGTTACTAGTTAGTACTTGTAAGCTTTTCAATGTTTCCTGTGTACCATCTATCACTTGGCACCAAGGCAGCAGAATGCTAGGATCATAGATGTCAAATTTAGTTATATAATTGAAAGATTGAGCCGATTGTCTGGATGAGCTGATTGCCTGGTGCATATCTATGTGGTTCTGATGCATATCTTAACCCTCGCCCTAGGGGGCTGACTGCCCCCCCCCCCCCTGAGGTTTTTCTTGAATAACTTTTTATACATGCGGTGCATCTTGGTGACATTTTCAGTAGCTGAGTTTACAACAATTATACGTATGCTGTAAAAATTTCATTGAAATTGGTTGAGTAGATTGGGAGATAATCATGTTTTGATGTCATGTTGGTGGAAAAACGATAAATATTTGAAAAATCGTAGAAAACAAAGTTTTGAAGCAAATTGCAAACGCAATTCACCAAAGATGTAAAATGTAATTCTCTTTAAAATGGCAATCTCGGATTTCCGAATTGTTTGGTGTTTTGACCCCTAAAATAAAAATTAATGATTTTTGTCTTCAAATCACCACAAATCAAAATTTTCAAAGATGTTAGAAAAACCGAAATATATGTGAGAGAAATGAGTATGGACAATACCCAAACCAAATTTCAAAGAAATATTTATATTTTTGACTGAGTGATGGCTCCATAAGTGTAAGAAACCCATGACATCATTATTTTAATAACTTTTGGACTTTTTTTACCAGATACGAACAAATGATTATCTTTTCTGTATTTCTGAGACAAAACTGGTCTAGGAACATGCATTTTTATTTACATTTACCAATTTTTAATTTTGAGGTTTTCTGACAGCAAAATCGCTGTTCTGGACGTGGTCGATCGAGGTCATTCACTTGACCTGAAAGGTCACTCGTTGACCCGAAACCTAAAAAATAATACTGTTAGATTCCAAACATGACAGGCAACATGTTGGTTCTTACCGCGTTGCTCTATGTTGCTTGGTTTGGAAGTTAACCGGGGTCTTTTTAGGACCCCGTAGGGCGAAGGTGAAAAACCTCCAGTAGGGCGAGGGTTAACATGAATTTTGACATAGTATGTAATATGTATTGATTGTCTTGGAAGATATTGGTGTTTGCCAATTCAATAAAATTTGCTTGTGTGTCACACACAATACAAGTTTGATGCAGTTTAATAGCCTATAATTGGAGGTGTCAAAGAAAGGTGATATGTTTTGTCACACCATATTGAAATTAGTGCATATAGCTACATCCCTGCATTTATTTACCAATGTGTTGCATATCTACAGGAAGACAGACAACTCAGTGGAGGCGTGCCGGACTCTGGTGTCAGTGGAGGCGTGCTGGACTCTGTCGACAGTGGAGGCGTGCCGGACTCTGGTGTCAGTGGAGGCGTGCCGGACTCTGGTGGCAGTGGAGGCGTGACGGACTGGTGGCAGTGGAGTCACGCCGGTCTCTGGTGGCAGTGGAGTCGTGGCCGGACTCAGGTGGCAGTGGAGGCGTGCTGGACTCCGTAGGCAGTGGAGGCGTGCTGGACTCCGTCGGCAGTGGAGGCGTGCTGGACTCCGTCGGCAGTGGAGGCGTGCCGGACTCTGGTGGCAGTGGATGCGTGCCTGACTCTGGTGGCAGTGGAGGCGTGCCGGACTCGGGTGGCAGTGTCGCCTCCACCTGCGACTCAGGTAGTTGAATGCCGCTCGCGCTGAGATCAAGGCACAGGAAAGAGCAGCGAACCAGGTTCGCCAGCACAGCCGGAGCTCCGAGTGATCTGGCGGAGCTCCAAGTCATTGCTGACCTGTCACCATCTGTCGCTAAACGGCCGCTGCGCGACCGCATGCAGACCGCTGTCCTGGCGTGTTCTTCCGCCGCCCTGCCGCTGTCCTGTCACTGCCATGGCGTCGTCTTCCGCCGCCCTGCCGCTGTCCTGTCACTGCCATGGCGTCTTCTTCCGCCGCCCTGCCGCTGTCCTGTCACTGCCATGGCGTCGTCTTCCGCCGCCCTGCCGCTGTCCTGTCACTGCCATGGCGTCTTCTTCCGCCGCCCTGCCGCTGTCCTGTCACTGCCATGGCGTCGTCTTCCGCCGCCCCTTCCTTCCGTAGCCCGGCCGCCGCCGCTGCACTGGCGAGAGTGAGCGGACGTCTTCGCAAAGGAGGCCAGCGCCCTCCTCCAACAATACACGCCCATCGACGTCGCCACCACCCAGAAGGCCGTCTCCCGATCCGCCACCTCCACCTGGCAGCGATCATGGCCTGACGGGCGGTACAAGGATCATGAAACCCGCCAGCGGTGCCCGGTCGGCGACGGCGACCGTCTCGTTACGGTGGACATCCGGCAGCTCCGAGCCGTATATGGGCATGGGCCTCGCCCGGTTGCATGCCTCGCTTTGACATCGTCTAGCGGCTCACCCTTGCAATTTAGAAGAAAATGTGCCAAAAGCGAGCTGTAGAGGACGTTTCAATCTATCATTTAGTGATCAATTAATCCCTCTGGCACCTAAGGTATGCAAATGGTAGGACGCGAAAATAGGCCGATTTAACACTATTTGAATAGGAAGCGTGTGACGTCACGTGCCCGTGACATCACGCATTTCGCTGCCTACCCCGGACGGGTCTACCTAGTCTCTATGGCCTTGGCCGAATTTCACCAGGTCTTCTTCACGCGTATAGGTAAATACCAGAAACCCCGTCAAATGAGAGAATACTAAGCGTACGCCCTTAGCAACATCACACGTATCATTTTTTTTGTAGTCTCCATTTTGTGTAGCAAGTAACCATGACTTTCTAATTATGGCGTGTTAGACTTTGCCTCCGCCCCATTGTGCATTGGTGGGTTACAATATTTATGCACTAGATTCTGACACATGTGTCACTAGCCCCAATATTTAATTTTGCAGATCTGTAAGAGAAGAATACGGAGATGAAGCTATCGGATATGTCCAGTTTCAGCCAGGGAGGTGCATAGTGAAGGGCAGTCACAAGAACACCAAGTTAACACTGCTTCGTACAGCGTCACCGTCTGCATCAACATCGTGACTGGGATGATTGAGGAAGCCAGTGGTTGTCACGGATGTCACGGTTGCCAGGCCAAGAACGGTGGGTGCCACGGGGGCGCAGTCAGCTTTGTGAGCAGTCACGCACCGAAAGCTGACTAGAATGGAGTGTTTTATCAGATATGCGTACAGTGCAATTGTGAGCGTTGACCAATCAGCGACGGGGGCTAGTCGTCGCTGATTGGTGGACGCTTCTGATGATATTCCAATGAACATCGGCTATAAACTACGGTAATTGGAGCTCTACTGACTCCGGAGAAATGGTGCTGCTTCATTATTTTTCCTCTCATTCTCCAAAAAAGACGAGATGAAAGTAAAGTCTACTAAATTAAAATGAAGTTATCAAATAGATATAAGGTTTTAACTGAAATATATAAGGTTGGCATGCACTGCATAATAGCAATTAAATCGCCATATTTATTATTAGTTTTATTGTAATTTATGGCAATAAGCAACACCATTCTATGTTTGGGTTCATCGACTTATTGACTTTCCTTATCGACATTGTTAGAAGTGGCCGACATCTTCCAGAGGGACGTGGCATGATGTTTAGTTGGATCCTTTTCATACAACATATAACGTTGTTTGATTTCCTCCAGGCCCCAGGGGTGTACATTTGTCCTGCACGTGCGTCCGCCACATGTGTTAATTATTATTTGTGAACATGGTCGTTGTTTAAACAAAAACTTCGTAGTAGAGCCGCCACTTTTACAAAAAAATATGAAAAAAAATGCCTTTGGTAGTGGAATCATTATTTTAACTTGTTCACCACAAAACTGGAAACTTGTTCACCACAAAAGCGCTTAGCAAAAAATAGCAAAGGTATTTGCTAATTGCTATTGCTGCAGCTTTTCCAAAAAAAACGTAGATGTGGTTCCATAGCCGATTTTTCCAACTTTGGGTCCATAAAGGGAAAATCCCCCTTTCTGCATGAGAATACCTTTAAATCTGGCAAAAGCTGGAGACGCCGAACCCAAAGTGAACAGGAAACTCTGCCCAACTATGTGAATAGATGGCTAGCAAATGATGCATCATTAACTAGACTTCGCTAAGAAGATAAACTTTGGTTGACTAATGCGCGAGTTTCGATAATTTGCAGTTTGTCCCGGGGGTAAAACGCAGCCGTTGGTGACTACCAGGCAGTGCGGGGCGGAACGATGGCAAAGTTAACGTCAGTCTGTCAAAGTTAACGGTTCTACCCAGCATAAGAAGGGATGTTGCCACAAATACAATTTTGCATTACTCAATCATAATACCAAATAAAGTGCCTGACCCAAGATTGTTCATCCTGGAAACGTTGGTTCCTGACTCGTGAGCTAGACACTCGTTAGTCGCCTATGGCCCTGATTGTCCGGAGCCACCGACGCAGCTGCCATAATGCAAACCGGGCAGCAAAGGCGCCGCCACGGGGTCCGGGCCCCAGGATCTTCCCCCGGAGATTATTAGGATTTTCACATTAGCATTATGGATTGAGGGGGCAACCACCTGCCCAACCCCCCTTCCAGACTGTGACGACACTCCTGCACCTCGGACCGTAACAACCGTCTCCGTCTTCCCATGATAGCCCACAATGGGCTTGTGAACTTTAAAATTCGCCAGCACTTTTACTGAATTCGTTAGCCAGCAGCATGGAAACAATCATCTATGCCAAGTTCATATATTAAGAAGTATCAGGGAACGATAAACTCAACGCGTCATCTCATGATGTCTCTTTCACGGTACAAACCAGATTCGACAAGAAATCTTCAATATTCAACATTTCCAACAAGAAATCAGAAAATATACGTATATTCGTATATTCACGGTGGTGGGGTTGTCCACTAAAGTAGTGGCTATTCAGCCCCGAGTCAAGATGGAACACAAGGGGAGGGGAAAACTGACACAATCGCTATCCGATCCGATCCGATGGAGATACGATTCGGCGCGTCCCCAGTGACCGGCGCGCAGCTGGGTCCCTCAGCTGCGCGCCGGTCGCCGCGGCGTCTCGGTCGTCACCGGGGACTGGTGTCGGGAGCCGATCTCGCATGATGGATCGGAAGAGCCCGGCCGGCCATTCGGACTTCCAGTGGTGGGTGGCGGCGCGGCCCGCAGCCTTGATGACGGTGCGGACGTCTGTGGGCGTGTCCTCCTGCTGCAGGACCGAGGCCTCCCCGACGAGGACGTCCGCGCGCTCGTTGCCGGGCAACCCGCAGTGGGTGCCTTACAGCCTTGGAATTTTGACCCTTTCCTGGAATTGTTGGGTTCAAATAATTTTGCTCTTTTAGTTTCTTTCTGGAAATTTGCTCTCTTTTCACCTGATCTTACCGACATCGTAGTTAAAATATATTACTTTTTGTTTACCTCACAAGGATTTAAAGTTCACCTTCTGAATTTTTTCAGAACACGATTTTATTATATTTTTTAATACAGTTTCTTTTTTTCTTTTCAAAAATGGTCCTACATCGCGCCAATTCAGGACAGAAGGTTGTAAATTATTGATTGTATGGTGTGCGTTATTGGTCTGCGCATGCTCCCTGGCAGTGCTGGCACTTTCAGACGGTACGGTACATCATATATGCGCCGTATTCATTATTAATTACACACAACAAAATCGCATCACATTAAATCTTCAAACACTGTTAGGTGATAATTATCCTGAATTGATAGGTCTCCTCTTAGATTATCTCTACCATACACGTTTAGCTAATCAAATATAACAGGTTTTTTGGGCCTAGCGCATTTTTGGCCCACCGCGCAGGTTTTTTCCCCTTTGCCTTAGACGCTGGGTTTTTTATTATTCAGGACTTTTCGCCCAGCTAAATACACCCCACAACCAGGTCTCGCCGAGGCGCCGGAGCCAGGGAGACTGGCAACAGTCTCCCGTTGTTGCAATGACGGCACCGCCACGGCTCCATCAACACTGACACTGTACAAGGGTATGTAATACAAATATGTATGTATGTGTGTCTCGTGTTTTACTTATTTTTGACCTTGAACGAAATACTTACCGTAATGCTAGATATTATTTTTGACCTTGAACGAAATACTTAACGTAAGGCTAGATATTATATTTGACCTTGAACGAAATACTTAACGTAAAGTTAGATATTATATTTACTTGAACAACAAATTTTCCGGGTTCACAATAAACCGGTTAACGTAATTAGTAACGTAAAATAGCTACCCTAGTCCCTAGTTTGCTCCGGGTCCACATAAACCGGTTAACGTAGTTTTTTGCCTGGCAAATTGCCAGAGGTCATTGTCCCTCCCCGGAAAATGGCTATAGGCCGTTCCGGGATTTAAAAAAAAAAACGCCGTATTCCTTCCCCAAAAAGTCAAATATCTTCGGCTGGAGAGTCTTTTCAGCCAAGGAAAGTTCCAGATAAGGATTTCTCAACACGGGCTACAAAACTGCTATTTCAGTTCAAAACCCATGTTGAAGGTGAACTATTTCCTTTAATATCTATTACAAATAAGGAATTTTTACTTTCCAGGGGGAAAAAGTTTCCCTAGCATGAAAATTCACTCTTCACCTATGGATTTTTGCTCTCCGGGACCAGATCATGAAACAAATCCAACACTGGAAGGCACCCATTGCAGATGTACCGTCCGGCCGCTGCTACGCAGGGTCATCAGGGAGGTCCAGATGTCCGCTCCGTGGGCCGATCCCTGCGCGGCCGGGCCTCCCTCCAGCAGTCGAAGCGCCGCCTGGGAGTCGGTGCAGACCACCAGCGGTCGGGTGTTGGCCACGAGCTCCGTCGCAGTCCGCAGAGCTGACCGTAGAGCGCAGAGCTCCGCTCTCGTGCTGGAGCACAGAGTGCCCGTCAGGACGCGGACCTCGCGCTCTTCGCCATTCGGCAGGCTGATCAGAGCTCCGCCCCCGCCGCGCGCCACCCCGGCATCCGCTGAGCCGTCCGTCTTTTTTTTCCCGGAACGGCCTATAGCCATTTTCCGGGGAGGGGCAATGACCTCTGGCAATTTGCCAGGCAAAAAACTACGTTAACCGGTTTATGTGACCCGGAGCAAACTAGGGACTAGGGCAGCTATTTTACGTTACTAATTACGTTAACCGGTTTATTTGTACCCGGAAAAATGATTTGTTCAAAGTAAATATAATATCTAACATTACGTTAAGTATTTCGTTCAAGGTCAAAAATAAGTAAAACACGAGACACACATACATACATATTTTTATTACATACACACCCAGCTGGTGACAGGTCCTAGGTCGGTCTGGTCTGGTTGCGTGAGTGCTCGGAGTGTGCTCAACATAACTCGCCGCGGCCGGTCCCGCGGGGGTGCAATTCCCTGCCCAAAAGAATATACACTCCCGGGAACCGTATGCAGCGAGTTATGTCGTGGTGCCTGGAGCACACTCCAGATCAGATCTGGTGTGACAAATCTGATCCAGTGTGGTAGTGTGGGTGCTCCGAGTATGCTACAACTGCCGCGACACGGTCCTCAAGCGTGCGCGGAGTCATGTTGTACGAGCTGGCCTCTATCTCAGGTATTGAACACCTCGTGTGTGTGTGTGTGTGTGTGATAGCGTCTGTTGGTCAGTGCGATGCCGTGAGCGAGAGCCTAATCGCACTACCGGCCCCTGCACTGGCCAGGGACCAAGCAATGAAGGTGTGGGGGTGTCATAGCAAGTGTTAGGTGATGCCTGCGACCACCTGCCTGGACCTGGGAATAGAATAATACAGTGTATTATTGTGCAGTTTGGAACAGTGTCAGTGTTGATGGAGCCGTGGGGGTGCCGTCATTGCAACAACGGGAGACTGTTGCCAGTCTCCCTGGCTCCGGCGCCTCGGCGAGACCTGGTTGTGGGGTGTATTTAGCTGGGCGAAAAGTCCTGAATAATAAAAAAACCCAGCGTCTATCGCAAAGGGGAAAAAACCTGCGCGGTGGGCCAGAAATGCGCAGGGTCAAAAACCACTGTTATATTTGTTTAGCTAAACGTGTTTGGTAGAGATAATCTAAGAGGAGACCTATCAGTTCAGGATAATTATCACCTAACAGTGTTTGAAGATTTAATGTGATGCGGTTTTGTTGTGTGTAATTAATAATGCTCTGTCGTTTATCGTTGTGTACTGGGCAAGTAATAAGTAAGTGTTTGATTGTGTAGCGCGGATAACCTGGGCAATGTTGACAATTTGGTGGCGGGAGATTCTCCATAATATAATCATGAGTAATTTTTGTATGACCGAGACGGAGTCGTGCCAATATTACCTCCTTCTCTCTACAATTCTGTTGACTAGATATAAAATGTTGGACTTTTGGCTTAATTGGATAAAGATGAAAATGCGGAGCGGCATCCCACTCGCTTTGGCGCAGTATGCTAAGTTGAGAATTGATATAATTTAAAACGTCTGATACTGGGCTTGGAAGTTGGTTTACTGAAGGCAATTCTAGGCTCAATTTCGCAAGTCTGTCGGCTTCTTCGTTTCCCGGGATACCGGCGTGTCCAGGGATCCAGAGGAATTTAATACTATTGTTTTTACTGTTTAAATACTTGATTAGTTGTCTGATTTTAAATACTATCGGGTTTCTACAGTCACTAATCGAGGAAATGGCCGTGAGCGAGGCGGACGAGTCTGTGCAAATGACTACTTCCTTAAGTTTTTTCTTTTCTGACATATATTAATGCTAATAAAATGGATGACAATTCCGCTGTGTATACGCTATTTATGTCGGGAAGTCTAAAGTTATTGCTAACTGTGTTTGTGTAGAATGCACCACCGGTTCGGCCTTCGCCCCGTGAACCGTCTGTGTATATGTATGTGTATGTGTTGTGTTGTGCTTTGTGTTCGTGGAAGAGTGTGAGTGTCTCTGCTGCGGTGACTGTGTTTTTGTTGTGTGTGAAGAGGCGGTGTGTGTCTGGTGTTGTGTCGAGCCAGTGAGATGTGAGTGGTGGTGTTGGCATTGTGGTGATGTGAGCGATGTTGAATAGTGTGAGTGTTTGTCTGATTCTGTGACTGATAAGCGGGTGTCGTTTTTGTAGTAGTGTTTGTCGTCTAGTGGGTGCGGGGTGATTTAAGATGTGGAATGTTGGGCGTGTGGGGTGTGAACTTGCTCTGGCGTAGAATCTAAGTAATGTGTATTTGCGTCGGCGGCAGAGTGTGGGAATGTTTGTGTCGATGTGTAAGTTTGTGGTGTTGGTGGTGCGGCAGGCTCCAGTCACGATGCGCAAGGCAGTGTTTTGGACAGTTTGCAACTTTTTAATTTGTTTGGAACATATGTCATCAAATAAGAATGCGTTATAGTCCAGTACTGGACGTATCAGGGAAGTATATAGTTGGAGGAGAGTGGCACGATCCGCGCCCCACTCTCGACCAGCCAATGACTTCATTATATTAATTCGTCGCGTACATCTCTGCACTAAATCATTGAAGTGTGGGATGAACGAGAGACGTGTGTCTAGCGTTATTCCCAGATACTTGAATGATTTGACAAAAGGGATAATTTGATTGTTATATTTTAATGGAATGTAGGGTTACACATATGCAGGTTTCTTTGAAAAAATTAGAGATGCAGATTTACTTGGAGAAACTTCCAGACCCCATTGGTCGCACCAAACCTTTATATCAATGAGTACTAGTTGTAACGTTTTGCTGGCTTGATCGACACTCGGGTGCGAGAACTACACCGCCAGGTCATCAGCGTACATTGAAAATTTGAGACCTTTGTCGATCTTGTTAATATTACTGAAAATGTCGTTAATCATAATTGAAAATAGGGTCGGGGAGAGGACCGATCCCTGTGGGACACCGTGGTCCTGATTTTGATTTGGAGAATATGTGTTGCCGCACCTTACATTAAAAGTTCTATTTTCTAAAAAGTTTTGGATAAATTTGGCGAGTCGACCTCGAATTCCGGCCTTATGGACCTTTACTAGAAGTGCGGTTTTGTTGACTCTGTCAAACGCAGCTCTCAAACCAAGAAAGAGGGCAATTGTGACCTCTCTCCCTCGAAAGCCGCGCTGGACAGAGTCGATAAGACCAACTAAATTGTCCGCAGTGGAGCGACCAGGTCGAAAACCACTTTGGTGTGGGGTAAGTAAATTATTTGATTCAATATATGTCTTGATGCGTCCGTTAACCATGCGTTCGAATAGTTTACATGCACAACTAGTTAGAGAAATAGGGCGATAGCTAGCGGGAGAAGATTTAGGTTTGCGAGGTTTAAGTATAGGAATTAGCGTACTATTATGCCAAGATTCAGGGAAAGTGCCGTCAAACCACATGGTATTGAAGGCTGTTAGTAAGTTGGTGAGACCAGTCTCTGTCAAGTTTTTAAAGAAGGAGTAGTCAATTTGATCTGGCCCTACAGAAGTTTTACCACATTTACCTATAGCGTACGTTAACTCTGAGTTGGTAAAAAGGGAGTTGTATATTTCTACGTTATTAGAGTCAAAGCTAATAGATTGAAATTGATCGTTAAGTTGGTTAGCAAAAGTTGGTGTACATTGTTGCGTTGATATGTTAGCGTAGTGTTGTGCAAATTGTGTTGCCACCTCTAGGGGAAGCGTGTAAGATGTGTTGTGTATTTGTAAGTGTGGGATTTTGTATGCCGGTGGTCTTTTATTTGAAAATGATTTAATTAATGTCCAAATTTTTGAGAGGGAGGTAAATCGATTAAAGGTAGATGAGAATTCCTGCCAAGACTCTTTTTTGCTTTGTCAATGATTGTTTTAGCCAGAGAGCGAGTTTTCCGTACTTCGTGTTCGTTTTCTGCAGTTATACAAGCTTGAAATTTTCGAAATGCTCTTTTCCGGAGGGCAACAGCTCTTTGACATTCTGTGTTCCACCACGGGGCAGTACGCTGCCTCGGGTGGTGTTGTGTGTGTGTGCGTGTGTGTGGGATGTGCTGATGTGCTGATGCGAGAATAGTGTTTAAAAATGTGTTAATGTCGGTCTGGGAGTCTGCGGGGTGACTAGTGTCAATGTGTTTTTGGAAGGACCAATCGGCTTTGCGAAGGTTCCATCTAGGGAGAGAGTAAAAATTTGTCTGTCCTGAAGGGACTTGAAGTTCTAAGTGAATTGGATAATGATCGCTAAAAAGAGGGTCAGATTGTGCTTTAAATGTAAAAAGAGTCGCGATGCGTGGTGTGGCGAAGGCGAGATCAATGGCGCTGTAAGTCACCTCACCTCCTGAGTGGTGTACGTGTGTGGGTGATTGGTCGTTAAGGAAGACCAAATTATGCCGGTCCAGAAGGTCCAGCATAATTTGGCCGCGACGAGAGTTCCGAAGGCAGCCCACGCCCGACTATGCGCGTTGAAGTCGCCCATAATCAGACATGGGGTGTTAATATTTGTAATAAGCTGGGAAAAAGAATCAATGTCTATGTCCTCAGTAGGACGGAAATAAATTGAGATAAGAGTTAGTTCTAGCTGAGCGATTTTAATATTAACGCCGACTGCGTCTAAGGTTGTTTGAAGGTCGATTTGATGATGCAAAAGTTGGTTTGAAATAAGCAAAGCCGAGCCGCCTCGGCGAGGTGATGCATTTACGTTATTTGTGTAAAGGCTATAACCGGCGATTTTCAAGGTATAATTATTAAAGTCGGCGTCAATAAAATGGGTTTCCTGAACAGCGGCTACTAACGGATTATTATTTAAGACGTAATGTTTGAATTGCCCCCAATGGGATATTAAAGATCTAACATTCCATTGGAGGACAAATTCTGACTGTTGATTATTCATTTAGATTTACTTTTACTGTCCAAGCCTTGCCTGGAGGTCGCTCGAGTATGCCTGCGGGGGCGGGCGGCCGGACGGGAGGGCGAGGAGTGGGAGCGCGATGAACCTGATTGGGTGTCACTATCCGAGAGTCGGGAAGGGGAGTGGGCGGGGAGGGCGGGCGGGGAGTTGGAGCGGGAGGGCGGGGCGGGCGGGCGGGGAGTTGGAGCGGGAGGGCGGGGCGGGGTTGCGGGCGATTGATTGGGAGACGGCTCTCATGAGAGAGTCGTCCGAGGAGTCCTCCGAGAGTCGGCACTCCGCTGGTGCTGCGGAGGCCGGGGAGGCGGGGCCTGAGTCGATGTTCGACTCGGCTGGGGAGGGGGAGCGCGGTGCCGGTGGATCAGCGGCAGCGGCGCACTCGAGGTCAGCCAGAGATGCCTTTGGGGACTGGCATGGTGGTCGGGGGGTCTGGCGGGAGGCCGGTTGGGTGGGGGGAGGCTCCGGGAGGGGGAGGGGCGGCCAAGCGCCAGGGGCGAGACCTGGGGAGAGCGGGGCGTCCGGTGGGCGCCGACTGTCGCGCCTTTCGTCGCGCTTCAGGCGCTCCGCCTCGCGAGCGAGGCCCCAGGCTCTACACCGGCGGTCCCAGGCCGGGTGGGCCTGGTCGCACGTGGCGCAGCGTGCTGCGCGCGTGCACCCTTCGGTGCCGTGCTCGCCTGCGCACCGTCCACAGGTGGCGGTGCGCACCCGGCAGGTCCACTTGAGGTGGCCGTAGTGCCAGCACTGCTGACACTGCCGGGGGGGGGGGGGGGATCCACTCCCTGACGGGGGCGGCCACGTACCCACAATGGATGTGGGTAGGCAGCTCCCTGCCTCTGAAGCGGAGCCGAATCAGCGGGTTGGGCTGATCGGGTCGCTTCTTTGTGGGCGAGAGGCGCGTGACCTCGCACACCCCTTGGTGTGCGAGCTCTCGGAGGAGGTTGTCCTCCGAGAGGGTGGCTACGTCTGGGCACCACACCAGACCCTCCACGGAGTTTAGGTGCGCCGGGGCTTCCACGGCGACCTTCGCTCCGTTGAAGGTTGTCCGACCCATCAGACGGACGTTCTGTTCGGACGTCAGCGTCTCGATCAGGAGGGCTCCTGATCGGATGGGCTTTGCGCTGTCAACGTCGCCACCACAGATGGCGACCAGCCAGCGCCGGACATGGAACGGGTTGATCGTTCTGAACGGGAGTCCATCCGTTCGCCACATAAGGAGGCGAACGGGCCCGATCCATGTCCGTCCAGATCCATGTCGCATCGGGCGGGAGGGCGGTCAGGCACTTCTCTGCCTCCGCCCTCTGCACCTGGTCTGGGGCGCCCCACCCTCCGCAGTCCTCTACTTCAAGACCGGATATGTCGGTCGTCTGTCTCCATGGCGGCAGCGTCACACGCAGCCGCGCCTCGAAGGGGGCGGTCGGCCGCCCCGATCTGGGCGAGAGCTTCACGCCCCTCGGT
This sequence comes from Chirona hameri, assembly GCA_036785665.1. Taxonomy (NCBI): domain Eukaryota; kingdom Metazoa; phylum Arthropoda; class Thecostraca; order Balanomorpha; family Balanidae; genus Chirona; species Chirona hameri. Next base: position 20,094 of record JAXIVJ010009983.1, read on the forward strand.
CCTCCAGCCCTTGACATTTTTCAGCCGGCGGTGCGCACACGCGTCTCCGACCGTCCGCAGAGGGTCCCCCGGGGGCAGCGAGACCGAACATCCTGGCGGCGAGCGCGCAGCGGCGGACGCGGGCGAAGAGCAGTCCAGCTTCAGCCATCAGCGCGTCCATCGGGGTCGACGACGGACATCCGGTGACCACCCGAGCCGCCGGGCCGCCGCGCGCAGCTCTCGGTCGATTGCCTTTTTTGTTTACCCGGACCGGCCTATAGCCATTTCCCGGGTTTGGGGAAATTACTTCTGGCAATTTGCCAGGCAAAGAGTTACTTTAATCGGTTTATGTGAACCCGAGCAAGCAAGGGAATAGGGCAGCTATTTTACGTTAAGTGAATTGTTCAAGGTAAATCTAAAGTCTATCTTACGTTAAGTATTTCGTTCAAAGTCAAAGTTAAAATAAAACAAGAGACACGTACATACACAATATATTCCATACACACACAGACACACTAGAAACTATTCTAAATAAAAATAAAAGAATAAGCACAAAATTAACTAATTAGGCCCAGGTCGATCTGGCCCAGATTAGGCCCAGGCCCCCGGGTGACAGGTCCAGGTCGATCTGGTCAGTGGTTGTGTGGGTGCTCGGAGTGTGCTCAACATAACTTCTACCGCGGCCGGTCCCGCGGGGTGCAATTCTCTGCCGTCTAATGGTTTTGAATATACACTCCCGGGAACCCTGTGCAGCGAGTTATGTCGTAGTACCTTGGAGCACACTCCAGATCAGATCTGGTGTGCCAAAATCGGATCTAGTGTGGTAGTGTAGGTGCTCTGAGTGTGCTATAACTGCCGCGACACGGTCCTCAAGCGTGTGCAGCGAGTTATGTTGCAAGATCTGGCCTCTATCTCAGGTATTAAGAGCACACTCAGGATGTGTGTGTGTGTGTGTGATAGTGTTATTGTAGGTCAGTGCGATGCCGTGAGCGAGAGCCTAATCGCACTACCGGCCCTTGCACTGACCAAGGACCAAGCAATGAAGGTGTGGGGGTGTGATAGCAAGTGTTAGGTGACGCCTGTCGACCAGAAGCTCCCTGGGCCTGGGAATAATATAATAAAAATAATATAAAATAAAATAAGATACTATATAGTAGTAGAATAAGTAGAATTGTGTAATGACCTATTGTGTAGTGTATTCCGCCGGGAAAAGTCCTAATTAATACAAAAAAAACGGAGCCTAGCCAAGGGGAAAACCTGTGCGTTTTGCCAAATTGCACAGTAAAACCCCATGTTATTACGTTATATAAATAGTTATAATCGTGCTGTATGAAGAAAATCATAAAGAAGTGTGATTAACTCGGGATGGGAGTCACTAAGTAATAAAGTTTGACGGGGTGGATACTGCACCGCAGCGCAGCGGACACCGCACCGCAGCGGCCACCGCACCGCAGCGCAGCATCGGCATCTGTGATCAGGGGCGGGTGTTCAATTACTCGGCTCTGGCAAGAGCGGAGTAAAGGGGAGAGGAGGGTTGGGAGGAGCGTTACGTTAAGAATGAACAACGAATTCCAATGGAACCTTTCGTTGCGCGACTGATTTGGCAGGGAATCATGCCGCCGCCAACGCAAAACCGCACATCAACCATCGGCGTCCCATCGCAGAAATTCCCCGCCAAATCAGCCACGCAACGAATAGAACCCTTCGCCGCGCGGCCGATCCAGCAGGGGACCCCCGCAACAAGACACCGGCAGCCAACACGCAACCCCCACGTCAGCAGCAACATGATTTAACAGTTAGTAAAAAATAACTTAATGAAGTATTTTATTGGAGGTGATTTATTGTTTCCCGTTTGTGAACCGTCTCAAATTACGGCGGTAGCGGTTACGCTCAGAAGAGCTGGGGGGGGGGGGGACTCTCCTGTCTTTTGGACCTTGAAGGCAAGGCAGGGCGAGGGAGCCGGGAAGGGGGTGGGGGGAGGGATGGCGGGGAGAGGGTGAGGGACCGACTGTCTTCAGAGAGGGGAGGAGGGTGGGAGTTTGGGACTTGGCGGTGGGGGGAGGGGAGGGATGGCGGGGAGAGGGTGAGGTCACGACTGTCTTCAGAGAGGGGAGGAGGGTGGGAGTTTGGGACTTGGCGGGTGACGGCTCTGATTAGAGAGGCGTCTGTCTCTCCCTCGGTCGAGTCGTCAGAGTCCTCCTCAGAGGACTCGACCGGGGACTCCGCCAGAGATTCGGCGGGGGTGGGAGTGGGTGCCGTTGGGGCACTGCCAGAGTCCAGAAGGGACTCGGCTGAGATGGGGTGGGACTCGGCCTGCTCTGCCGTCGGTGGGTGTTGACACTGCCGCTGTGTCGGGGCAGGCGGTGGCACCGGTGGGGTGGACCCACTTGAGGTCCGACGGGGGGGGGGGGGGGGGGGGCGCGGATGGGGTTCGGTGGGATGGGGGCAGCTGGGGGCCAGCGCTGGGATGGGAGGTGGGGTGGGGGGGGGGGCGCCTTGCGGGCCCGGGTCTTTAAAAAGATCGTCACTATGGTGATGTTATGTAAAACGGCGCACATAAGACAATACAATTACGGTCACATCACGCAAGATAGAAAGACGAGTTTGGCACAGCACGTTCTTGCCACTGTTAACTTTATTATGTGCAAGTTGCGTAGCTCTAAATTGATATCTTCTTCAAAAAATGGCCATCGGCCAGCATCGAAACGGCCATCATCGAAAAACATGATGGCCGTCCAGTTTCTGTTCGGCTGCTGCTATCAGCGTGCACGAGCTGTTTTGTTGAATTGCTATTGGCCGGCGCTAACAATATGCTAGCAGTTTAATCGATAGTTGCAGTGCTTCTAGTAGCGGAAGCCCTCTGGAGTCTACCCGATAACTTTTTGCTCCCAAGCAAATTCCTGGAGTCTTTGAATATCTCAGCAACTAGGGTGAATCTGGAGAAATGAAGTAATGGCTCAATTCAGAAAATTGTGTTCTATAGACAATAACCCCATATAGTCAATAATAATAATAACCCCATATATAGTCAATAACCCCAACTAAGCGATGTGAGTAGGCACACTCCCTTTAATATTGTTGATAAATTACTTGAGGTATATAGGTGGCAGTGACGATTTTCGAGTCTACAGAGCAATGAACAGAGTCCAGTATCACACAGCAGCTGTAGCATCCAACGTCTCCCATCATCTTCTCCATGTCTACCATTACTCCGCGGCGTTCAAGCCAAAGAGTATTCGTTCGGCTGGAGACAGACTATCAGTAATCACAGCAACACTTCGTACAAAGCTTCCAGGTCAAGCAATGCCCTCCCGACTCCCACCACAAATTTAACTTCTCCTTCATGTGCTGCCATCCCAGTGCCGGGACAAGTCAGCAGGCTGGCACAGCGGGCGCGTCACCAACGACAGATGGCAGACATATCACCCGAACAGTCTTCTGAAAGAACAAACAGTGGATGAACAAATGCAAAGTATATGCCATTCAACGACGTGCATTAAAACAGGCAAGGCATGGTTGACTTTCGTAGGACACGTGAAAGCAAAGTCGACTATATGAGTTGAGTACAAAATGAGAATAAAAGAATATCCAAAACAATATTTCACATACCTACCTACCGTGAATAAATTAAATGGCACACATCTACAAACGCACATCAAACTTCAATACCAAATAAATATCACCTTCAAGCTCAGCTGTCGACATGCTATGCCGCCGGCTTCATCCTGGTCATCTTCAACCGGCTCTGTCCACAGGTTCTTCCGCCGGCCCTGTCGACACATTCTGCCGCCGGCCCTGTCGACACATTCTGCCGCCGGCTCTGTCGACATGTTCTGCCTCCGGTTCTGTCGACACATTCTGCCGCCGGCCCTGTCGACATGTTCTGCCGCCGGGTCTGTAGACACATTCTGCCGCCGGCTTTGTCGACATCTTCTGCCGTTGGCTCCATCCACACATTCTGCCGCAGGCCCTGTCGACACATTCTGCCGCCGGCTCTATCTACACATTCTGCCGCCGGCTCCATCCACACATGCTGCCGCCAGCTCTGTCGACACATTCTGCCGCCGGCCCTATCCACACATTCTGCCGCCGGCCCTGTCCACACATTCTGCCGTCGGCCCTGTCCACACATTCTGCCGCCGGCTCTGTCGACATCTGCCGTTGGCTCCATCAACACATTCTGCCGCCGGCTCTGTCGACATGTTCTGCCTCCGGTTATGTCGACACATTCTGCCGCCGGCCCTGTCGACACATTCTGCCGCCGGCCCTGTCAACATGTTCTGCCGCCGGTTCTGTATACACATTCTGCCGCCGGCTTTGTCGACATCTTCTGCCGTTGGCTCCGTCCACACATTCTGCCGCCGGCCCTGTCGACACATTCTGCCGCCGGCTCTGTACACATTCTGCCGCCGGCCCTGTCGACATGTTCTGCCGCCGGGTCTGTAGACACATTCTGCCGCCGGCTTTGTCGACATCTTCTGCCGTTGGCTCCATCCACACATTCTGCCGCCGGCCCTGTCGACACATTCTGCCGCCGGCTCTATCCACACTTTCTGCCGCCGGCTCCATCCACACATGCTGCCGCCGGCCCTGTCCACACATTCTCCCGCCGGCTCTGTCGACATCTGCCGTTGGCTCCATCAACACATTCTGCCGCCGGCTCTGTCGACACATTCTGCCGCCGGCCCTGTCGACACATTCTGCCGCCGGCTCTGTCGACATGTTTTGCCTCCGGTTATGTCGACACATTCTGCCGCCGGCCCTGTCGACACATTCTGCCGCCGGCCCTGTCGACATGTTCTGCCGCCGGTTCTGTACACACATTCTGCCGCCGGCTTTGTCGACATCTTCTGCCGTTGGCTCCATCCACACATTCTGCCGCCGGCCCTGTCGACACATTCTGCCGCCGGCTCTGTAGACACATTCTGCCGCCGGCCCTGTCGACACATTCTGCCGCCGGCTCTGTAGACACATTCTGCCGCCGGCCCTGTCGACATGTTCTGCCGCCGGCCCTGTCGACACATTCTGCCGCCGGCCCTGTCGACACATTCAGCCGCCGGCTCTGTCGACATGTTCTGCCTCCGGTTCTGTCGACACATTCTGCCGCCGGCCCTGTCGACACATTCTGCCGCCGGCCCTGTCGACATGTTCTGCCGCCGGTTCTGTATACACATTCTGCCGCCGGCTTTGTCGACATCTTCTGCCGTTGGCTCCATCCACACATTCTGCCGTCGGCCCTGTCGACACATTCTGCCGCCAGCTCTGTCGACACATTCTGCAGCCGGCTCTATCCACACATTCTGCCGCCGGCTCCATCCACACATGCTGCCGCCAGCTCTGTCGACACATTCTGCCGCCGGCCCTGTCGACACATTCTTCCGCCGGCCCTGTCGACCTATTCTGCCGCCGGCTCCATCCACACATTCTGCCGCCGGCTCTGTCGACATCTGACACCGGCTCTGTCGACTGCTCCAGGCCACACTGGGCTTCCACCGACCGGAACAGCAGCAGGTCTGGCGGCAGAAATTATGGATGGATCAGAAGACTATACTGATAGGGACATCAGACACGTCCTGAATTTTCCCCGAAAGTGTTAGCGATAAGCTGAATTTCAAACACAATGCCACTGACTTTCCCGATTCATTCGGTGCAAAAAGCAGATTGTCGTTGAGGAAATGATTATCAGATGCAGCTGCTGCATCAGAAGCATAGCAGAATAGCAATTTATATCACCATGCAGTCGCACCAAAATGTGCGTTGTGCGGTGCTTGTCACTGCCAAGCCATATCTGTAGCATGGCACGAATTATGTAAGCGTCCTATGGCGGAGCACCGCTCCAACTCCATCACCTAGTACTCACCTAACGAAGCGTCCCGCAGCTGCGTTGGGTTCATGTAGATACTGTCAGACAGCCGCTGGCGGGCGCCAGTGAGGGACGGACATCGTAGTAGTATGTGCTCCGGCACGTCAGACTCCTCAGACTCAACAGCCAGTGGAGCGGTACGGGCCGCAGGGCAGTCAGCACTCAGCACAGCAGCACTGAAGAGTCGGCCGGTCCCGGTCTAGCACCTCGGCGTGCACAGCGGCCGTCCAACACCGGCTCCCGCCACAGCCAGTGGAGCGGTACGGGTCGCAGGGAAGTCAGCACTCAGAGTCGGCCGGTCCCGGTCCAGCACCTCGGCGTGCACAGCGGCAGTCCAACACCGGCTCCCGCCACAGCCAGTGGAGCGGTACGGGCCGCAGAGAAGTCAGCACTCCAGAGTCGGCCGGTCCCGGTCCAGCACCTCGGCATACTACTGCGGATGCACGTAGTAGCGCGCACGCTTGGCAGCGCGACGACTCTGTGACGCTGTTGCTCGGTGTCGTCGGTCCTCGTTCAGCGTCCGCTGCAGCCACCTGAGCCGGATATGGGTCCTCGTCATGGCGTACTTCCTTAGCACGCGTGGATCCAGGTCCGGGAACTTCAGACGTGCATGTTCCACCAGCCGCCTAACGACACCGGGGCCACGGTCCATACCCGCCGCGCCGTGCATGGCGCAGAACAGGACCTCCAGGTTCTCCACCTGGTCGAGCCACACGGAGCTGGGCACGGTTCGGCCGCCGCGGCTGAGACTGAGGATCCAGTCGTGGCGCTCGTCACGGGTCTCTTGACTCGCTGCAGAGGAGACTTGACCCAGGGTCTTGTCTGTCACCGAGCACTTGGCGGCCACGTACCCCGCCACGTACGCCAGCGCCTGCCTGGCCAGGTTCTGGTCGGCGGTCGCCATCGGCGTGGGCGTCGCAGCCGGCTCGTCGCCCTCCTCCTCGACAGCGGCCGGCTCAGCGCTGACCGATGGGGCAGGACACGGCTGGACAGTGTCCACCAGGTTCTCCACCTCGGTGATTTCACTGTCGGCGACTTCCTGCACGGCGGTCGCCTCGCGGTCGAGGTCCAGCGTGGCTGCGCTGAGGTACACCGGGTCCCCCTCCTCCATGAGGACCGGTGCTCCGGCTGCCTGCGGCTTGCTGTGAGTGCCAGCGGCCACTGAGGGCGCGGCTCCCATCAGCAGCAGCCGGATCCGGCTCTTCGCCTCCACCGCCGTGGGGTTCGTGTTGGTCGCACCCATGGCCCTCACCTGTTGATACAAAAGTAACAGTTACTTAAAATAAATTGAAAGAGGAATACACCAATTTTGAACAGTATTTATTTTCCAGTTCCGTTGGAATCTGCTCTAGCCACCCAAGAAAGTATGGATCTACACGCATATTTGTGTGAAAAAACGTTTCATATATTCTGCTGAATATCATCCGAAATGACAGATGACAAACACGCACCACCGACCACATGTCATTGTCAGAAAAGCGGTTCCAAGATCTGAGTTCGCGGAACAAATTGTTCGCCAGCGGCGGAACAATCTGACACTGCCACATGTACGTAAAGGAGAGCATTGCTAGCCAAACCATTTGCCACGGAGTTTTTTTTAATGGATCCGCACAATATATAACATGATCAAGCTCAGCATCAACTGAGCTTTTAACTAGCCTGCTGGGGTGAAATACTAGCAGCAGACATGCCCACCTTGAGTTCAGGTAAAGCATTGGCTATATAGTTAATGATTGCCACTCCACTATGGAAATGCTTACCTGTGAGAACAAGTTCTCCACACAGTCCTGGTTCAGGCGAGACGTCAGCAGGTACTTGAGGCCGTATTCGCGTTGCACCATGCTGAACAGACCGCGCAGCGCGGTGGACATCACGAACCCCTTCTGGAACGGCAGGATAGTCCGGTGGCCGACGACGAGCGAGTCACGCATCAGCTGCGTGAAGTCCAGCAGGCACTTGTACTGCGCATCGAAGGCGTTCTGCAGCCCGAACGCAGACCGGTGGAGCTTGCCATCCAATACGTGGCGGGAGTTGAACGTGTCGAAGGCCTGGTCTGTGAGCGTGACGAACTGTGCCTCGCGCTTGTAGGTGTCGCCGAAACAGTGCAGCAGGGCTTTTCCCACTCGCTCACTGAGCAGCTGGGCAGCCAGGAAAACTCGCTGCCGATCCTGACCCGCCACCTGAAGACAGATACAAAACGTAATCAGTTTTTCACACCGGATCAATCGCGTCCAACCATAGGTCTGCCGATAGCCATACCGACGTGCGTTGTACGAACATATTTAGTTATCACACAAATCACAACATTTAATCAACCAGCTTTAAACGAACATTAAACAAACAACAATGTTTAAGTAGTCAACAATATAAATTCTTGGAAACATTGCGCACATTAATTAGTAGCACATACCGTGACGTGCTTCCACCTGAGCGCGTGACACAGCTGCAGCTCTGCATTGTCCTTCTTCAGGAGCTCGCAAAACACGTCCTGGTTGATCACAGGGCCGCCTGGCAGCTGCAGACCCTGGTCCAGGATGTGGTTCCTGAGCAGCTTCAGGAGGTGCGGCACGTCGGCGAACGTGTAGATCTTCCTGTAAAATGGCACCGTGCATCAACCATTGCACTACTACATAGCCGTCCTTAATACCGGTGTCATATAATTAGTTTTCGCAGTCTCAGTGCAGCAGAAATGATGCAACAGTCACATTTTAATATACCATAGGGGAACTATCAAATCGTTCAAAGTTGTTGTAGCATTCAATGCTTGCACCATCCAAAACCGCAGCCAACAACGCTTGCGACATCCAAAATTCGCCCGGGTAGGGGACATCTTCATGAGCCAAACTCGCCGCATCCAAAATGGTACTCGCCGCATCCAAAACCGTGACATACAGCCACATACAAAGCCGTGGCAGTCAAGCTTGCGCCATCCAAACCTGTCTGGCGCGGTCATATTGGAACTACTAGTTGCAGTGAAACCCGCTAGATGGAGGGACTAGCGGGGTGATGACGTAGTCACTCTGGCACGCAAGCCGGCTACAGTGGAATATGTTTATGCGAATGGACATCTGACACCACACTGGGCCCGACGTCGCCTCGCATCGGCCGGCAGCTGTCGGGCGGAGAGGAGAGTGGCTGGTACAGACCGGCGGAATGGGGAGTGTTACATCGAGACCGTGGGAAAGCTAATGGTAAAGCCCAGGCTACACTATGCGTGATTGTCAAGGAAATCACGCGCGTGTTCTCCGTGTTTGCAGAACTTCCTTGACGTCCGGGATCTGCCGGTCAAGCAAATCACGCAAGGAAAATGGATAAACCACTGCATTTTGTTTAAATCGATAAACCACTGCATACAATTTGCTCAAACACTTCTTCATTCATCTTCCGCCACGATACTCAGCACAAATTATTCATGTTTAGGTCTAGTATAGACCTAAACATACGCGAAATCAAGCAAAATGATAAAAACCCTGCAACACGCAATCTCGGAAAACACGACAAGTTCAGAATTTTGAACTTTTCATCGTTCCGTCCGTGACGGGTCTGCGGAATTTCCTTGACGTTTCATCCGGGATCTGCGTGATGTGCCAGTGTAGCTCACCCAATGCATTTACTATCAGCTGAACTTTCTCTGTCACGCAAATCCCGACAACACGGATAACACGCACGTGATTTTCAGGAAATCACGCATAGTGTAGCCTGGGCTTAAAGCTACGACACTTGTTGCTAAGGCCAAGAAAATCGCTCACGAGGATGGGTTTTAGCTGCCACGTTTCGATATGCGATTACCGGCCCATTCCGGTAAGCCTCATGGTACTAGCTTATGGTACTACTCTATCCGACCAGAGTCAGCCCCCTTGAACTCGAATTTAGTGACTTGATATATTATCTTTACGCTTTGAAGGTTATTGAAAATGTGTATCTTGATTATTAAATGTTGTTTATTGATGATGCTAAAACTTCCTAAAGAAGTAAATTTTCTTTGCGGATTTTTGCGGGTAGCTGGCTTCAGTGGTGCACGCAATATTCCATTTCGCAGGGGGGGGGGGGGGGTCAGAGCCCTAAGAACGGGCCTCCTTGTGTGCGGGCCCCCACCCGTTTTTTTTTCAAAGAAAACTTCGCGGATTTCGGTCACTTGTTTTTTAGCGGGCCCCCTACAGCATGGAATTTGAGACATGATAATTGTCTTGGCAATTGCGTGGAAGGTGACTGCGTGTGCTACTGATGTGCGGTACAACTGTCGAGAGTTGACGAAATGAGGTCAATGACAACACGCAGAACCGATAACACGCAACACGGTGAACGGATACGGTATTTGCGTAGCAAGTGATCAGTTGGCGCGACAAATGGCTGATTTGTACAACATGCAGCATCGCAACAAATGTGGAGACCGTCTCGCGCATGACTTGAGAATGCATCCCCAATGGATCCAGGGTCTGGTGTCAACCAGTTGCTGCATAGCTGTCTCGAAGCTGCACACAGGCTTTCTAGAGTTTGGTAAAAATGAGAGAAGCACGGGGAACAGATCGCGTCAAAAATTTCAAATGTCGTAATAACTAGAGGTGTTTGTTTTTGTTCGGGAGATCTGCTACCTCATGGTCTTTGGTGGACTTAGATACTCAAAATCATCGGTCCCTAGGTACATCTCTACACCTTTTTAAGTTGAATTTAAAGGGAAATTATGACCTTTTGATTTTCTTAGCAACAATTTGGTTGGCTACCGTTATGGTATTACAATGATGTGATCTAAATTTAAGAATAAAATAAAATAATTCCCTTATTCAAAGTTGGGAGTTTGGGAAAATTAATGATCGGTATCTTACCTCCACTATTGAAAAGCGATACAGCTTTTGTATCAATCTGTTCAACGTTGTTGAATTTGCACTTCGAAACAAATCGCCGACACTAAATAGGTCGCCGTCGACGTGCATCGATGAGCTTCCGATTTAATTACCAATTTGTTTGTGTTTGCAATGGTTGTTAATTGTAAAGGATGGGCGAGTATATAATCACAACAAGCAGAACGCAAAATATATTTTCCACACCATTGCGTAAAAAAACAATACAGGAAAAGCCCGGAGTTTGATGGAAACCGAAAAGTACTTAGTTTTAGAAACTAAAAAACGGAAGATACATAATAGATCGACTGTACATCATACATGTACAGTCGGTCTAATAAGTACCTTCCCTTACCATGTTTCTAAAACTCATCTAATTTTACTTTTGTGTTTATGAAGGACTGATTTACGGGAACATGTGGTACCTACCTAGGTATATACATACGTACCACATGTTCCCTTAAATCAGTCCTTTATGTACACAGAAGTGAAATTAGATGAGTTTTAGAAACATGGTAAGGGAAGATACTTATTAGACCGACTGTACATGTATGATGTACAGTCGATCTATTATGTATCTTCCGTTTTTTAGTTTATAAAACTATCTAATTTCACTTCTGTGTACATGAAGGAGTGATTTAAGGGAACATGTGGTACCTTCCTAGGTAGGTACCACATGTTCCCTTATATCAGTCCTTTATGTACACAGAAGTGAAATTAGATGAGTTTTAGAAACTAGAAAAGGGAAGCTACATAATATACCGACTGCACACATAATGGTGTTGAGCCCCAGTTGAGTATCTGCACACTTGAACACTATCGGAAGGCGACTTGTTGACATGTATAAAAGAATAAAGGCCTTGAATAGTTCGTCATCTTGTTATGATTAGCGGGAAGTTCACGGCTTTATTGATAAATATTTTTGTCCGCAATTATATAATTATAATAGTTTTCCCGCCCGCTTATATTGCGCACATTCAGCCCCGAACGCCAGCATTTGAACTCGAATTCTATATTTTTTACTTGAAGTTTGTATAGCCGTTTGAAACCAAACTTCAGCTTTTTAAACTGAAGTTTAGCTTTTTTAAATCGAACTTTATCTATTTTAAATCGAACTTTATGTTTTTTAAATCGAACTTCATCTTTTTGAATTGAAGTTTATCTTTTTAAAATCGAACTTCAGACTTTTTTTTTAATTGAAGTTTATCTTTTTTAAATCGAACTTCAGCTTTTTTAAATTGCACTTTATCTTTTTTAAATTGAACTTAAGTAGTATGGTGTAGTTTGATGGTGAAACGTAACATGTGCAAAATAGCGAAGCATTTTATTTCATCAGTGAAGTTGAGTGTTACAATATTATTTGGCTACGCCCGTAGATGTTTGAGATGCTTATGCACACATTGTAGTGTAGATAGACACCGCGCTTACACGGGACTTCATATTCTCTAGGCATGAAGGAATTATCTCTTCGGAACTTGAGGCAATTTTAGAAATTGGGCCAACTTATGACGCTTTTGTTTCTTTCTAACCTCCCAGACTAATGCCTTCTACAGGTTTAAAAGTCCCAGCCTTTGAACGTGAAAGTCCCGTATAAGCTACGCTAGGCTACGTTCGCGAACGGAATAGGAATGGAGATGCTGGGGGAGGCGTTTTTCGCCCCCACCCCCCCCCATCCGTTTGGTCTTCCGACATATTCAGAAAACACATAGAGATATCGACTTGAACCTTTCAGCAACTTGAAATGAATAGCTAGGCCACGTTTTGGCTAAACATTGGGTCCCGGCCAAGTCAGGTCAGGTCACCAGGTCAGGTCAAATGACATGACCACCAAACAACTTCTAGGTAGCACCACCGGCACAGTGGTTAATCGAGCGACATGAAACTCATGGCACGTCATGAAGTGATTAGGGACTACAATTCGTTTATCTCGGATTTTCTATATCGGTGACATAAGGTTAAGTTATGATCGTGACCTTTTCAGTGTAACTCTTTGGGGAAAACACAAACACGCATATTTCTCAGTTGTAAATGGATAGATTTAGTTCATGTTTGCTCTAGCCACTAGTTTCAGGACCGGACCCAGTTGTGACCAGGTTCTCGACCTGACTGGGCCCCAGGTTACGCCTGCCAGCACCGGGGTCCTGCCTTGATCGGGCCCCTACCAGGAACGGGCCCGTATAGATAATTTGCAAGGAGCGGGCCCTGTTGAGACCGGGCCCTCGTCCTGACCGGGCCCCGTATCACGCCTTTGCCAGCACCGGGCCCCTGCCTCGATCGGACCTGACCAAGACCTACCAGAAATGGACTCGTATCAAGAATATGCAAGGACCGGGCCCTGTTGTGCCCGGGCCCTATATCACGCCTTTGCCAGCACCGGGCCCCTACCAGAAACGGGCCCGCATCAAGAATATGGAAGGACCGGGCCCTCGTCCTGACCGCGCCCATATCATATCACGCCTTTGCCAGCACCGGACCCCTGCCTCGAGCAGGCCTGACCAAGACCGGGCCCCTGTCAGGTATGGGCCAGAATACGGGCCCCTCAGAAATTTCGGGAGGTTCAGCTGACCCCTTTGACTCCCCATTCATTCATTAGTCATGTTACTTGGTTTAAGGTTTTGGAGTAATGTCCAACACTAATCAATCCTTTTGTCCAGTTCATCTAAGCTCCAAAATATATGCTGAAAACTGGGACAGTGATTATCTTTAGGGAGAATATCACCTTTTTCCACAAAAATGGAGGTGGCACCTGAAATCGATAGACGAGGCCAAAATATGATGTAACTTCATCACATTTTGCCTATAAACATTCCTACCGAAAGATATTGGCAGTTTCATACCGACAAGCGAGCCACGCTTATATCGGTCGGTACTCAGCAAGTACTCGGTAGCGAAATCAGTAAATTAGCCTCCCTACGCATTGTTATTTATCATGAAGGTATGCAATATGTTTCCTGCACTCTTATCTTTTGCAAATATGTGCCAAACTTCTATGAACAATCAACAATCATTTGAAAAAAGTGAATTGCAATCGGCAGTTTAGGTTGGCCCCGGACTGCAACCTATTTAGCATCGGCGATTTGTTTATAAGTGCCCATTCAACAACGTTGAATATATTGATGCAAAAGTGCCCAGATGTTGCACTTTCCAATAGTGGAGGGAAAATACCGATCATTAATTTTCCCAAACTTCCAACTTTGAATTAGGGAATAATTGTATTTAATTCTTAAATTTAGATCACATCATTTTAATACCATAACGGTAGCGAAATAAATTGTTGCTAACAAAATACAAAGGTGATTATCTCCCTTTAAGAGCCTCTGTGCGATTTTCAAAAATGGAATCAATTCGGCAAAACTAGCAGTGATAATGTCATATAACAATGCGCATGCTTTTATTGAAAAATAGGCGTGTTTGACTTGCGCCGGTTTCCGCTACTGTGTTTTTTTTAATCATTTGCAGCATCTCGCAATGATCATGATACTTGTTATCGAAAGCTTTGCGACCTATGTCCTATAATATAAAACATGGTTTGAGTTATTATTGTCATTATACACCATCTATCATGAATCAGTTACAATAACTGGTTCATGTATATGTGTAAATGTATATGTGTGTGCAGCTGGTCGCATGGCCTATAACAGGGGTGGAGCTTCTCCAGAAAAGTGGGGGGCTGAGCTGGGAAAGTCGCTTAAAGTAACATGGAAATCCACAAAAATACAGATTTGTCCCCGAGCTAATTGACGAAAGAGCTAAGAGAGGCAGCAAAACAGCTCAGAGAAGATGAAAGAATTGTCCTCCGGAAGGCCGATAAGTCTTCTGTTTTCGTCATCCCCGATCGCGATGAGTATTTACAGAAAATTCAGAACATACTGGGAGACGAAAGCAAGTTTGCACCTATCAAAGAAGACCCTACTAATGCACTCAAGGCTAAAGTGAATCGTGCTATTGTCAGTGCCAATGCGGTGAATGGCGGTGTACATTTTGTCAAAATGACTGGTGAGTATTCTCCTGGTTATGCATATGGCAATGTAAAACACAAGCCGGGAAAACCGTTAAGGCCAATCATATCGCAGAGTCGCACTCCAACTTTTAACAACTTAGCAAAGCGACCTAACACGTACGGTGGCGCTCGGCGCGCCGCGGCACCACGGCGCGTTCTCTCACGGTGTAATGTGATACCCGCCCGCCCTGGGTCTGCCGCCCTCACATCATCACCCCATATTTATCTTTCATCAACACCTAACGGCTACCAGAATTCGGCGGGACGGGAGGGCGGGAGGGCACGGGTTTTGTTAGTCCTCGAGTAACCGATGTCATTTTACAGCTTCAAACCAACCCAAGAGACGTTTTATTAGTGGATCGCCGGCTTAATCCTATTTGCAACAGGGGGGGGGGGGGGGCGGATTCCGCCCCCCCCCCTCATGTTTTTCGCAGATATCTCCAGAACGGCTGGAAGCAGGCCCATGAGATTTTGGGACTTTTCATATAATTGAATACCGCATTTGGAGTCACAATTTGGAGTTCTTAACCTGAACAGAGGCGGTTCCAGGGCACATTTTTGGGTGGGCTCGGAGGCGACATTTGGCGATAATACGGAAATGCGATCTTCACGGTTTCTTCCTAACTGCCTCAAGTATGAAGGAGTTGCATCGGTTTACGGTGATTGCAACAAGTGCAAATTAGTTGATGTTAATGAAATATCATAAAAATTGCATGGCAGAGGCGGTTTCAGGGGCTTGAAAACGGGGGGGGGGGGGGTCCAGGAAGTATTCAATGCTTGGCGGGAAGCCAATAGAGTATGTAAGGGGCATTTATAGCTATCAAGATGTAAAAGATAGCTTCTGCTTCCATTATTTGCATAATTTATTACATATAGAGTTTCAGGGGCGTGTTCAGGCACATGAAAAGGGGGGGGTGACTGGCATGGTGATGACGATATGCCAGCGATAACGGCGCAATAGACGTTTAGCTTATAATGATATATGCACATATGAGGCCAGAAAAGGGAATACAGTCATTTTTTGCAGAGGCGCGCTCAGGAATGGAAGAAAGGGGGTCATATTATTGCAAGGAAACTAAGAGGCATGGGCGTACAATGCGTACATAACATACTGCAGTTTTAGGATGAAACACGCACCACAGGCTACTCTACGAACGATTATAAGATAATAGGCGAGTCCAGGTTGGGAAAAAGGGGGGTAAGCAATGTTAATTGAAGTTGTAGGTGAAATAGTCACTGTTGACTAGTTAGTATCACAATAGCGGATAATATACTTAGCAAAATGTCTTGCGCCGCCCCAGTTTGGATCCTGGATACGCCTATGATAACGTACAACATGCAAAAAGGAACTATCTACGATCAGTAACATATTTATAGTGCTGGGTAGCAACTTGTCTGCGGTTAATATTGTTTTCCAATTTTACCTACCTTTTCACTAACCTGGTACCGCCTATGGCAAAAATATGATGTATAACTGTTTTGTCTAATGTCACAATCACATACCATTTCATTTATGAAAACAACATCAAAAAATGGTTTTATTACGCATTTACTTAACCCCCATATTGAGTGATCTGCACACGCCTATGATTTTTGAATTTGCAAACGTTACCGTCATATATCAATTTCCAATTCAATCTCTATCGATTCCTATTAATTGTGTTACAATCGGTCGATAAACATGAAAGCTATGTTGGATCAAAAATACCACTAAAATTTGTAGTTTTTGCCCCCCTATCCAAAATTTAGATTTGTTTATTATTTAGAAATGTAGATCGTGTTGAGGGGAACCAAAAACCGTTTCATTTTTGAAAATCGGCCGGGTAGATCTCGAGATCTCCGGGGGGGGGGGGCGGAATCCCCCCTGTTACAAATAGGGGTAGCCAGGAGCCTGTTACAAATAGGGTTAAACGCGAACATTTTGAGCATCCATGTGACGACGGTGGTCGTTGGAGCCGATTCAGTGGCTGTTAGTTGTATTCTACTGGTCCATATTGCACTGGGCTACAAGTGGCATGATTCAAAACTGTACCAGTCTCTATCGAGCAGGATGCATTGTGTATTTGAGTATAGGTACGTAAGTCGATTTTTCTGTGAAATACGCACTGTCTCATTAAAGAGCGCAAAAACGATTGGTGTGAGTGTGACATTGTTAGACTATGCAGATGCATTTCTGTTCAAACAGCTTACTGATCGGTCATGATAACCTGTTGTCAGATTTGCTGTCTTAGTCTTTGTAACAAATTGTCATGCACCTGTTCGGGCATCAATTAACCACATTTTGCAATGTTTTTTACTTCGGGTCACTTCAGGTCATGTCACCAGGTCGCATTAAGTGACCCCATCTCCCCCCAAAATAACATTCGTGCCCAGGCAACAGTGTTTGTCCCGAGCAGTTTTAAACTCACATAATTGAATTAGGCTTAAAGGAAATAGTTCACCTTCAACATGGGGTTTTGAACTGAAATAGCAGTTTTGTAGCCTGTGTTGAGAAATCCTTATCTGCAACTTTTCTTGGCTGAAAAGACTCCAGCCGAAGATATCTGACTTTTTGACGAAGGAATTCGGCGCATATAAGATGTACCGTACCGTCTGAAAGTGCCAGCACAGCCAGGGAGCATGCGCAGACCAATAACGCACACCATAAAATTAATAATTTACGACCTTCTGTCCTGAATTGGCGCGATGTAGGACCATTTTTGAAAATAAAAAAAGAAACTGTATTACAAAATATAATAAAATCGTGTTCTGAAAAATTTCCCGAAGGTGAACTATTTCCTTTAAGTACCTACAAATCGCATATCTTGGATTTGTGTATATCTGTGACGTAAGGTCAGGTCGGTTCCGTGACCTCCCCATTATATGTCAATATGAAAATATGCAAATCCCTCCCATTCAGAGAATACGCATTACAATAGACCAATTATTTCAGGATCATGTTTGTATAGCTCATTCTTGATGACCCTATGCAACTGTTGCTCAGTGACCCCTACAAGGTCATCTTAGGTCAACTGAGGTCAAAACAAAACAAAGTGCTCCTTCACATTGGAAAAGAACGTTGAAGAATCGCCCGCCCGGTTCCCGATCCAATAAGGGCGTTTTACTGGTTTGTAGGTACATACATATACTTACCGTATCTAAGCAAGGTCCAAAATCCCTACTCCAGCTGGCAAAACAGCTAAACACCCCGATAATATGTACCATATGCTCCATATGTACCGAAAATCTACTCACTAAAATCATCATACCCAGATAAATGCAGACCCAGCTAAAACACGAAGGAAATATACGGGCTCCTGCGGTTCCCATGGCCCAGCAGAAGCGAACATTTTTCCCGTCAGCAAGCAAGGCTACCGCTCGCCCGGCGCTGCCGGGCGAGCGGTCGCTCCGCCGCGCCCGGCCCGTCAGTGCCGCCGCCGCGACGGCGCCATTGAAGCTGCCGGGTTCCACTGTACACCACTCCCCTGTGTCGAAGTAACGTTACTCAACTAGCGTTTCGTCGCACCACCGGCTATGGTCCGGCCCGTCGACGTCTACCGGGCGATATTTGAACCAATAGTTCCCGGAAGGTAGATGTCCTCGGTGTTCTATTTTTGGAGGTCGCAAGCTTTGGCTGCCACTACTTTGTATGTGGCTGGATACCACGAGTTTGGCTGCTGCTAGCTTGGTTCATGACGATGTTCCCTACCCGGGCGAAATTTGGATGTCGCAAGCGTTGGATGGTGATGTTTTGTATGGTACAAGCATTGAATGCTACAACTTTGAACGCTTCCATATACACCCATACCATATGCCTGTAACATTAGACAATGACCGAATCACTGAACAGTGACGTACAAATCGGTTTCTAAATTGTGTGGCTCGAGCAAATGACCACTCCGATTGCGCTATTCAGCTAACAGTTACATTGTCTGATCATTGTCAAGCATCAACGTACCTGCTGGAGTCTCACGGGTGCTCGAACCGCGCGTCATCCGGGTCGATGCCGAGGCCGCCGTTCACCTTCGCAGACCAGAGGAGCTTGCGGTTTGTCGCGCCCAGGTCGCACACCGTGGCGACGACACGGTAGCCAGCTTCCTCGATGGCGGCGATGCAGCGGAACAGCACCTCCTTGGTCATTTCTTCGTCGAAGTCGAAGTAGACCGGCTGCTTCCAATGGCTGCATAGGCTGCGCACCATGAGGACCTGCATGAGCCTGTGCGGCCCTTAGACGGCGTCATCGGCGGCGTCGTAGCAGAGCCGCTGGTCGATGGTGAGCTCGTCGAACGACAGCACCACCAGCCTCTCGTGGGATGACATGGTGTCCCGGACCGACCGCATGATCTCCAGGGCCATGTCCAGGAGACCCGGCGTCGTGCGGAAGCCCCTGGTCCAGCTCCGGAGTGTTGACAGGCTTGGCAGCGGGAACCTGAACTTGTCCTTCAGGAGCTTGTAACACTTCCGGGAGCTGCACCTGATGAGCAGGGCCCGCACGATGTCGTCCTTATCCCAGTTGACTCGGCGGCCGGACTTGAGGCTGGCGAGCTGTGTGTCAGAGAAGACGCCGCGCAGTGCCGTCTTCAGCTGGGTCACGGCGTCCTGGGCGCCCCTCAACTCGGTCCGCAGCCTCTTCTCCTCCGCTCGCCAGCGCCGCTCCTCTGCCCGGTGGCGCCTCCGCTCTTGCCGCCATCTCCCGCTTCTGGGACCTCAGGGTGGCGCAGCGCCGCTGACTGATGGTCAGGTCGCCCTTCCAAAGCCGGCAGTGCAGGGGTGTTCTCACCGATGCCAGACTATCAGGAAAGGAAAACCATGGAATTAGGATCAGGTATGTGAGGACTGCCAGATGTTTCGGAAATTATGAGGGGCTGATTGCCAACTGTTTTCAAGGATAAACAAAGGAATATATAACCCGCCATTTGTCAGCTGATCAAGGTGTTCTTTGCAGGAATAATTCCACAACTATATTTCCAATTAATACAGGAATACAGGAATAATTACGGTAACGCCAGCCCCACTGTTACCGCGCTGCCCCCCCCCCCCCCCCCTCCCCCTACGCCTATGGTGTGTAGCCTGCAACAGATCTTTATCTCAACAAGAGATACAGTAAGCAATAAGCTTTGAGTGGAGTCAGTGCACTAGTATTTCAATTTGAGTTTGTGTTGTTCAGTCATGCAACTTTACCTGACTCAGGGCCTTTGCATAGGAAATGCAGGCGTCGCAGACATGACCCTTTCCAGTCTTGTCAAATGGGATGTTCAGCGCCACTAGAACATACTTGGGAACAGCCTTAGTTCTGATACAACGTAACAACAAAGCACTCCCTTCCCGTGCACTGGCGGTAATGCTTGCGTGCTCAGGGCAGCAACAACGCTTCAGGACACCCCACCCCATTATCAAAATGAGAACAAGGTTAACTAACAAGTGCACTAACACAAGCACTAACAAGTGCTTATTAGCAAAATAGCGATTAAATCACGGGAGATAAACAGCACAAAGGCACGTGTCTCAATCGCTTCCGAACAATGGCGGCGGAAACCGGCGGAAACAGACCAAAACTGTCCAAAACAATGCGCAATGCGTAATGCGCAATGAGCATGCTGGCGTACGGTTTTACTTGATAACATTTCCCTAAAGTTACTTTTGAATGCATTACTAATATTTTCGAAAGGTTTTTGGCTATGACTTAGATTGAAAGGAAATTGAATGAAGTTTCCAAATATGTCTTAATATTGATCCTCATCGGTCTAGTTATTGGACAACCATTGTAATTGTTTCATTCAAGGGGTGTTACCTCATTGTACATGAATATATTAAGAAGGCTTAAGCAAATTTCTGAAAAGATTTCGACTATGCAAGTGGCTTAGATTGAAAGGAAATTGAAAGAAGTTTTCAAATATGCCTTAATATTGCTCCCCATCGGTCTAGTTATTGCAAAAGCCACGCGTGTCTCATTCAATGGATATTTCCCTCACTGTTCAAGGTATAGTTAAAAAGAAAATTAAGCAAATTTCTGAAAATTTTCGACTATGCAAGTGGCTTAGATTGAAAGGAAATTGAAAGAAGTTTTCAAATATGCCTTAATATTGCTCCCCATCGGTCTAGTTATTGCAAAAACATCGTTTCCTTTAATCCATGGAAATTATGTTTTGGGATGGCATTCATTTGAAAGCTGCTTACTGAAACTTTCGAACGATTCTTTGCAATTTCAATTACTTTCTAGATTGCTTATTAAATTGTAATGCCAACGAAACCCATCAAATTTGTTTTATAGACGATTATTAATCAGTATTCAGTGTTTCTCAAAGGGCCCCCAGTCTTACACTTTATTTCAAGGAATATACATCAGAATATATAAAAATAATTTTGGTTTTGATTAAATCAGAAAATATATCCACTTGCATTTTATTTCAAAAATATGTACAGTTATCATTTAATACAAATATTACAAATCGGTTGGCGGAACGTGAACCCATAGGGGCCCTATGGGTTCAAGGAAATTCAAGGGTGTTGAAGGAAATTCTCTGCGCTACCTAGTATTTTATCTACCGTGGTGGGTGCAAACACGTAGCTGCTTTCCTCTTTTGGATCCAGACGCAGCTCGGAGAAGGCGGTCAAGGCCCTAGATACTATAGGTAGACCCGTCCGGGATTGGCAGCGAATGGTGGGATGTCACGGGCACGTGACGTCACACGCTCCCTATTCAAATAGTGTTAAATCGGCCTACTTTCGCGTCCCACTTTTTGAATCCTTAGGTGCCAGCGGGATGCATGATCAAAAAATCAATTTAAAAAAAAGAAAAAGAAATGATCAATTGATCAATTATCTTGATCTAAATGATCAATTGAAGTGTCCTCTACAGCTCACTCAAACGTCATTTTCTCCTAAATCGCAAGGGTGAGACGCTAGGCGAAGTCAAAACGAGGCATGTAACCGAGCAAGGCACATGCCCATATAAGGTAATGTTTGGATTTGGGTCACGGAACTGTCGCTGGATGCTGCTTTTGGTTGAAGTACGAATTTTGTATTATTTAACCTGGTTGTTGATGAAGGAAGGTGACTTGAGGATACTTTGTAGTAGTATCATCAGGATTACACTTGTTTCACCTACAATTATGTGGAAGATCGTCGAGTGACGAATGCGCCACCGTAAATAAACATGGCGGCCGCGCCGGTCGAAGGCGTAATTATTTTAGTAGACCGAGAAGTGCCACGAGACGAGACGAGAAGTGCCACGAAAGGAAATAACTACGCGTCTCCCGATTCGGTCATCCCATTGGTGGAAATCGAGCTGGAAAGTGACGCCATGGGACAGGGTGGACACGTTACGGAAATAGCCACGACGCCCCGGCGGTAACGGAAGGCGGTAACTGATGTCCGAATGTTACTGGACCAAGTCAAATATCAACCCCATGAAGGCAACAGACATGGGAGTACGCAAACAACAGGCTGTTGACTACGATCAAGGCCATAGAGACTAGGTAGACCCGTCCGGGGTAGGCAGCGAAATGCGTGATGTCACGGGCACGTGACGTCACACGCTCCCTAATCAAATAGTGCTAAATCGGCCTACTTTCGCGTCCTACCATTTGCATACCTTAGGTGCCAGAGGGATCAATTGAGCACTAAATGATAGATTGAAATGTCCTCTAAAGCTCGCTTTTGCGACATTTTCTCCTAAATTGCAAGGGTGAGCCGCTAGACGATGTCAAAGCGAGGCATGCAACCGAGCGAGGCCCATGCCCATATAAGGCAATGTTTCGATTTTGGCCTCGGGTAACTGTCGCTGGATGCTGCTTTTGGTTGAAGTACGAATTTTGTATTATTTCACCTGGTTGTTGATGAAGGAAGGTGACTTGAGGATACTTTGTAGTAGTATCATCAGGTGAAAGTTTGTTTACATCAGGATTACACTTGTTTCACCTACAATTATGTGGAAGGTCGTCGAGTGACGAATGCGCCACCGTAAATAAACATGGCGGCCTCGCCGGTCGAAGGCGTAATTATTTTAGTAGACCGGAGAAGTGCCACGAGACTGTCTACAAAAGGAAATACGCTTCTCCCGATTCGGCCACCCTATTGGTGGAAATCGAGCTGGAAAGTGACGCCATGGGACCACTGGCGGATCTAGGGTCCGAAAATGGGGGGGGGGGCTAAAATTTCGCTCCGCTTCACGCTTCAGCAGCGAAAGTTGTTGACCGAGGGGGGGTGGGTGGAGTCGGGTCGTCAACGCGAAAAATCGTTGAGCAGGGGGGCGGGGGGAAGTGGTGTCTGGTTCTCAAAGAGAAAGTCATTGACCGGGGGGATTTTTTATTCCTAATAAAAAATCACTTATTACAGCCAATGCAGGAACACGCGGGGCGAGGGACATCCTTGTATTGAATGCCCGCCATGGTCCTGTGTGTGTGTGGGGGGGGGGGGGTATTTGCCCCTAATGCCCCCACTCCTCTGGATTCGCCAGTGGTAAAAACCAGACAAACCCAATTTTACCTCTTCTGTCGCTTTCAAACATTTTTTTTAGTAGCTTAGGCTTAGAAGAACCTTGTCAGTCAGCATCTCCTTTTTTATTTTATATTTGATGCCCTTTTCCTTTATTACAGGCCCTCAGCTTTTATAGTAAATTCCAACTTTGGTTAGGTAAGGTAAGGTTATGCATAATTTATAAGCCTCCATATGGCATTTTTGCATGTCTTATAGGTGTCAGGCACATAATGACCCAAATTCCGGATTCAGAAATCCACCACTGTCCCATTATTATTTCTGCAAAAATGATAGGGCTACGCTACCACCAGAAATTATAATAATAATCATTTATTTCATACCTGCTCGGTACATATCTGGAAATCAATCCATAGCTACACAAAGAAGAACATTTGGATTTTTTATCAAACTGAACCTAATTACCCTACTTAACTTAATACTAGTAGACGTATTCCACACAACATAGGTACATATACAAGGAAGTTCACTCATGCGCTCCAGCAGACAGCAGGAGACCAAAAGCTGCGACACTGCGTGTAAAATTATAACTTACGTTGGTTGTGAATCACTCCAAAATAGCGTCAGACGCGCCACTTTCCCTATCCTTACTGCTACCAAAAAGCTACCAAATGACGGAAACACGAACGAGGCGAGAACAAAATTGCAAGATTTATTTTTTCGCAGGCAGTACCCATTTTTCATCGCCAGTTACAGCGGATTATTATTATTATTTATTTTTTTCTGGGGGGGGGGGGCTAATTTCTATTGCCACCCCTGTCGAGCTTGGAATGGGGGGGGGGGGGGCTTTAGTCCCTGCCGCCCCCCCCCCCTGGATCCGCCAGGGCATGGGACAGGGTGGACACGTTACGGAGATAGCCATGACACCCCCTGGAATACGATGACCCTGACGATTTCGTGGATCTGGTGATAAGAGATTCCTGATAGTGGCCACAAGCCCACTGGGGTCTTCTTCGAAATGTTCGGTCCCAACTCATTCACCGCTCTAGACGCGATAGATCCCAGACTCGGCCATTCACATTGCACGTGATTCAGGGCAATAGAACACTGGGTACTCCGAAGTTTTTTTTATATGGTATATACTAAAAAATATACTATAAAAACTAGAAAAAATACCAACAAATGAAGGTCACTACCAGATTTGGAATAATATACTAAATATGGATGCACAACATTCGCGGCAAGTATGGCGTTCGTGATTCAATCAAGAATGATACAGATTTGTACGGCCCTTGCATTCACTCCCGTGCAGTGGCATTTTTCGTCACCGACGGCAGGGTATTTATTTGACCGCGTCTCGCTTTATGTTCCAGTTTCTGGTTAGTTAGTGGAATGTATTTACAATTGAATTATTTATTTTTTGTCAGTTCTGTGAGCAGTCATTGTCGTGTACAGCCTTGGAATTTGTGCCAATTTCTGGACTTTTTGGGTCCAAAGAATTTTGCTCTCTTCATATTTCATATCAGGCCGCTCAATATTGTTTTCCCCGCAAGTTTGGTAAGACTTCGCTCGGCCTTCGGCATCGCTCGTAATATACATCCTTGACACCTAACTGGCTGAATTTGGCGACACTGTGTTGAGATAATTTTGTATGTACTCATTGGTTATTTGCATAACTTTGTACATACAAGTTATTGGTTCATGTCGTATTCTTCTGCATCCGCCTGTTGCGCTGAAGCGGCGGAGCCTAGACCACTCGGCGGCGACTGCTGTGTGTTGAATAGTGCAAGTCTGATCGGGTCTGCTGCCGTTGTACTGTGACTGACGCATGTGAGGCCTTCTGCATTTATATTGTTGCTGGGCTAATCGTGGCGTTGGTCCAGTCCCTGGGGTGTTTGACAAGGGATTAACCAGGTGGGTGGCAAGATGACATGTGACCAAATGGAGGAATCTGATTGGAGGCCCGGGTTTGTCTAGTGAACTGGCGCATGTCTAGTGAACTGGCGCATTAGCTACCGCCATTTCTGACCAACAAATAATGGACTAGTTGCAGGGTACCTAAGTCATTACTATTATGTGTTTGATGAAAAGCAAATTAATAAAACATATTTTTTTTTTGATTGACACTTCACTATAAATTCCTCCGGATTATTAGTGTTTAGAATAATTAAGTATATTTACGTAATTTGAAATTCTGCTCTCCGATTGGTCGTGACGTCAGATGGCAACAGTTCAGGCGGTCAAAGTTGTCTTGGGCGGCTCGGTTGACGCATTTCTTTTTAATAAGCTTCCCCCTAAGAGGTGGCCCTGACCGGAGGGGCCTTCGGTAGGCATGAGGGGCCCTCGGTAGGCCTGATGGTACCCTCGGTATGGCCTGATGGGGCCCTCGGTAGGGCCTGATGGGGCCCTCGGTAGGCCTGAGGGGGCCTTCGGTAGGCATGAGGGGCCCTCGGTAGGCCTGATGGGACCCTCGGTAGGCCTGATGGGACCCTCGGTAGGCCTGATGGGACCCTCGGTATGGCCTGATGGGGCCCTTGGTGAGCATGAGGGGTCCCTCGGTAGGCCTGAGGGGGCCCTCGGAAGGCCTGAGACTTAAACATGGGCCTGTCCGACGTTTTTTTTGCGACTATTTAGGTCCCTGCAAAATATAGTGGCTTAAATCCGAGGAGATACCATTTCGCGCCATTTTTAGGGGGGGGGGTTAACGTGAGATGGGGCCGCTTTGATCGAAGGGGCCCTTGAGTTTGTCCCCCCCCCATCCGAAAATACCACCCAACGCCACGGATACCACCTCCGTAAGCGCTCTATCCGAACGCGTGCGATTTGTGGGCTGTGATTGAGACCGTCTGGTGAGGAATATAAGGCGGGAAAAGCTACCGCCGGGTGATACAAAAATACCTTGTTCTATCTTCTATCCATACCCGGGTCATGAATCCACCTGCAAAGTCATTTAGTACCTAAATATTTTTTCCCTAAAAAGCATTGAAAAATCTCCATGTTAAAGCAATGGGAGTATCAGCTGACTGAGATTCCTTGGAGCCAACCACACTGGAGGATCCCAGCGATTGGTTGCACGTGCGCTGGGAGGTCACGTGACTGAAACCTTACGCCCCCTACCTCTATTAAAGTACCTTGGGATTAACTTGGTATATATCTTAGGATGAGCAGTAGGACGGCTCAGCAGCAGCAGAAGAGGGCTCCTGTAGTCGGCTCTATCTGGTGCTTCCCCGGCACAAGCGTTGATGTCATGCAGTTTGTTTTCACATTCTGTTGTGTATTTTCCTTGGTGTGAAACGCGTTATTAAAATATATGTGATTGATCTCATAAAGGCATTGCATGTGATTTTAAAAATTGGCAGATCCAGAACGGTAGTTTCGGGACTGGGGGATATCAAATATATGTGACTGATCTCATTATAAGGGCAATGCACGTGATTTTAAAGGGAGTGTGCCTACTGTTTTGGAAATGTCAAAAATATTTTTCATACGGTAAGTAGCTGTTGGTTTGATTGTTGTATATGATGACATTCACATCTGGAGCCCCTTTAGTTGAATTTTCACTTATATTGTTTTTTTGTTCATTTTTGTTTCGATATCTATAAATCGCCACTATGGTGATGTTATGTAAAACGGCGCACTTATATAAGACAATACAATTACGGTCACATCATGCAAGATAGAAAGACGAGTTTTGCACAGCACGTTCTTGCCACTAAACTTTATTATGTGCAAGTTTTGTAGCTCTAAATTGATATCTTCTTCAAATAATGGCCATCGGCCATCATCGAAAAACATGATGACCGTCCAGTTTCTGTTCGGCTGCTGCTATCAACGTGCACGAGCTGTTTTGTTGAATTGCTATTGGCCGGCGCTAACGATATGCTAGCAGTTTAATCGATAGTTGCAGTGCTTCTAGTAGCGGAAGCCCTCTGGAGTCTAACCGATAACTTTTTGCTCCCAAGCAAATTCCTGGAGTCTTTGAATATCTCAGCAACTAGGGTGAATCTGGAGAAATGAAGTAATGGTTCAATTCAGAAAATTGTGTTCTATAGACCAGTGTCAATAACCCCAACTAAGCGATGTGAGTAGGCACACTCCCTTTAAACATTGGCGGATCCAGAACGGTGGTTAATTTTGCTCCGATTTCAGGTGTTTTGTGTGTGTGTGTGGGGGGGGGGGGGGGGGGGGGGGGGCATGGCCGCCATGCCCACGGGGTTCCCCTGGATCCGCTAGTGATTTTAAATATCACATTTGTATGTGCTCTGCGGTAGTATTTATCCTGATCTAGTCATAAGCATGCTTGGATTTCATC
>JAXIVJ010009984.1:0-12500 GCA_036785665.1 Chirona hameri
CAGACAGACAGACAGACAGACATACAGACAGACAGACAGACAGACAGACAGACAGACAGACAGACAGACAGACAGACAGACAGACAGACAGACAGACAGACAGACAGACAGACAGACAGACAGACAGACAGACAGACAGACAGACAGACAGACAGACAGACAGACAGACAGACAGACAGACAGACAGATAGATAGATAGATATATATGTGTATATATATATATATATATATATATATATATATATATATATATATATATATATATATATATATATATATATATATATATGTATATATAGTGTATAATTATTATACCAGTAAAACGCTTTTTTGGGCGATGACCGAGCGGGCGTGCTCTGGTAAAGCTAAATTAAGTTGTCTTGATAATTTTTCAACACTGTTTTGAGAGACATGATAATAATCAGAATTGCTAACCTAACTCTCATATTGCCAAAGAGGATGTTTTAGTAAATAAAACACAAGATAGGAAGCTTTCGGCTTGCGCCTTCATCAGCCATTCAAAAATGGCGATGGCTGATGAAGGCGCAAGCCGAAAGCTTCCTACTTGTGTTTTATTTATTGAAACATTTTTTTGGCAATATGAGAGTTAGGTTAGCAATTCTGATTAAATTAAGTTGTATTAAATTGTTCATGATCTCTTTTCTCGAATCCGCCAAAAGGGAGTACGCCCTGAGCGCTGCATGCTTCATCGTATAAATTAATGCTTAGATTAATAATGCCATTTTGGATCAATAATGATTTTTGTTCATTTCAACATTTGCGTGTGTCACGCAGGCACGTAGCCAAGGGGAGGGCGGCGGGGGCGGCCGCCCCCCCCCCCCCTCCCTCTGGAGGCCATGAGGGCCCTTTTTGGCGCGCGAGGGCCCTTTTCGGCGCGCTGCGCGCGCCGAAAAGGGCCGACGAGACCGCGCGAAGCGCGGTATCATAGGCTCTTTACTACAAGAAGCGTGGTCTTGAGAGAGTTTAGAGGACTTCAGTGGCCCTTTAGGGCCACCAGGGCCCTCTCTGAAGGACCAGAGGGCCCCTTGGACGTTCAAAAGAGCCCTGTGCATGTCAGGGGCCCTTGGCCAGACCGAAAGGACCCCTGAGCGGGTCAGAGGGCCCCCTGAGCACGTCGAATGGGCCCCCTGAACACGTCGAATGGGCCCCTAGCCAGCACAGAGGGGCCCCTGGGCAGGTTGAGAGGCCCCTGAGCATGTCGACAAAGCGGCTAGCGCAGTCCTTTGCCAGGTCATAAGGGCCCCTGAGCAGGTTGGAGGGCCCCTGGACAGACCAGAGGGCCCCTGGGAAGTTAAGAGGGCCCCTGTGCAGGTCAGAGGGGCCCTGACCAGACCGAAAGGGCCCCTAGGTGGGTCAGAAGGGCCCCTGAACATGCCGAATGAGCCCATAGCCAGCACGGAGGGGCCCCAGGGCAGGTCTGAGGGCCCTCGGAGCATGTCGCAAGGCGACAAAGCAGCCAGCGCAGTCCCTTGCTAGGTCGGAAGGGCCCCTTAGAAGGTTAAAGGGCCCCTGGAGAGACCAGAGGACCCCTGGAAAGTTAAAAGGGCCCCTGCGCAGATCGGAGGGGCCCCTGGGCAAGTCAGAGGGGCCCCTGGCTAGACCGAAAGGGTCCCTGGGCCGGTCGGAAGGCCCCTTGAACATGCCGGATGAGTTCCTAGCCAGACTGGAGGGGCCCCTGGGCAGGTAGGAGGGGCCCCTGAGCAGGGGCGGCGGATTGCGGGGCGGGGTACCCAAAATTTCCCCAGTCGAAAATCCTGGGAGCAAAGGGTAGTTTTGCCCCCCCCCCCCCCCAATTTAGCCTGCTCAATCTGGGGGCAACATGACCCTTCCCCTCCCAAGAATTTTCATTTGAGGGAGGGGGGATACCCTGCGCCACGCAATCCGCCGCCCCTGCCCCTGAGCATGTCAGTAGGGCGACAAAGCAGCCAGTGCAGTCCCTGGCCAGGTCGGAAGGACCTCTGAACAGGCCGAATGGGCCCCTTGACACACAAGAGGGGCTTCTTGGAAGGTCAGAGGAGTCTCTGGTGAGACCGGAAGGGTCAAAGCATGTAGAGATCCCAGATGAAGATTAAATACAAAGAGGACTTACTCCAGAATAAAAAATATTAAAAGCGGAGCTTTCGGGTATATTGTAACACCCTTCGTCAGGGTGCTACAATATACCCGAAAGATCCGATTTGATTTTTTCCTGTAGAGTAGGCCCTCTTTGTATTATATATATCACCCACTCCACATCATGTCTTTTCGCTTCGCGGATCCCAGATGAGACCCTGAACAGGTCGGAAGGGCGTAGAAAAGGTCAGAGGGGCCCCTAGACGATCTGAAGGGACCTTGGGTAAGTAAGAACAGTAAGAATACAGTTGTACAGGGAATAACACTCAAAATTTTCGCGCCGCTCCGCGGCGCAATTTTACTACAAATTCAATTATATGCGGGTTAGGAAAAACATCGGTCAGTTTCTCGGCGCATGTATGTGTTATGTTGCTACTTTCCTATATTATTGGGCAAATTAGTTCACCTTAGCACTTTTTCCCCGCACTTTTAAACGCACAATATAGCAATTTTAGAGGTCCACATCATACGCAATGCGACGCATTGATGAGAAAGCAACCCAGGGCATAAAACTCAAAATTTTCGCGCCGCTCCGCGGCGCAATTTGTTTAAGAGTTCCAGGTCTTGAGCTTAAAAAAGATTCCAAGTTGGTATAACTGATTCCAAATTCGTGTAGCTGGTTCCAAAGTTGATGCGGCAGTTTGCTAACTCCAGCTCCTAAACGTTGGTATGGCCCATGCCATACCTGCCATATTGCATTTTCCAGCCTTGTAATGTGCCTTCTCATGAGTTTTTTTTTTGTTGGGGGGGGCCTTTCAACGCTTGGGAAGGGCCCTTTCAACGCCCGGGAAGGGGCCCTTCGAGGCGCCGCCCCTCCCTGGACGAAATCCTGGCTACGTGCCTGGTGTCACTCGTTGTGGTACCAACCCTATCAGAACGCAACATACCAAAATAACAATGTATTTGATGGTCCTATCCAATGGTGAAAATCTAATCTCAATCGGAGCAGTGGTTGCAAAGTTATTAGCTTCCGAAAAGCGTCTGTATGGCCGGGTCGGGTCGGTCCGGGCCGGGTCAAATGTAAATTTGTCTAGTAAGTTGACGAGAAACCTCACGGGCGCTTCGCGCTCGCTCGGTAATAATATATTTATTATAAAACTATTACAATTATTACAATTGTAGAACTATTTTGTCCGTTTCATACAGGAAAAAATAAAAAAAATATTCTCCAATTTCTCCAAGGATGGCACCGATGGCATAAGACCCTTGTTTCAAACCATAAAATTGACAAATTACTAGTTAACTGAAATCGATAGGTAAACACTGACTGGTCATAACATTTTTTTAAGGACAGCAACACAATTTAGAGGCCGTTAAATGTTAAATTATCACCATCGGTGGCCAATTAAGAATGCATCTGAAAAACACGTTCCTCATACATAATTTTCATATGCCAGCCGGAGTCGGCAAAATTTAACCTACTCCGACTCCGCCAAAAATCATCGACTTCAATAGACTCAGATTCCGACTCCGAGTCTGCAAGACTGCTTCCGACCGACCAATGGCTCTCGCAGCCCGTTTAAGAGCTCTCCAGAATGACCGAGAGCTTTCTCAGACTTGAACAATGCACAGGGCCCTCTTAGGTCTGACAATGGCCCTCTTAGACAAGCGTAAGACCCTCTCAGATCAGACGGTGGTCATCACTGGTCGACCGATGACCCTCTCAAAGAAGTGGAGGGTCCTCTCTTAGGGACTTAGGGCTCTCTTAGGCCAGAAAAGTGCCCCCCCCCCTGGACGATTAAGGGTCCTTTTAAACTGGTAAACAGACCTTTCAGACAGGCATATGGCCCTCCCAGGCATGACAAGGGTCATTTCAGAACGACAAGGAGCCTAAGGCTTTAAGTCCTGAAAAATACTGTCTCAAACCAACTTAGGCCTCTCTCAGACCGCCGGGTTCTTTCCGGCCTAGACAATGGCCCTTTAAGACCAGCCTGGGGCCCGCTCAGGCCTGGCAAGAGCCACTCGAGCCGACCGATGGCCCCCTCAGGCCGACTGAGTTCTCTTTCAGGCCGACCAAGGGCCCCATCAAGCTGACCAAGGGCCTCTCAACTCGACCGAGAGTCCCCTAAGGCCGACAGAAGAGCCCCACAGGCTCACTAGGGACCCCTATAGGCCGACTGAGGGCCACTCAGACCGACTAAGGGCCACGCAGGACAACTAAGGGCCCCTCAGGCCAACCGAAGGCCTCCTCAAGCTGATCAAAGGCCCATCAGGCCCCTTAGGCCGTAACAGCACCTCCTGCGGTCAGTGGCACCTTAGGCCGAAAAAGGGCCTTTTCAAGTCGACAAAGACGACCGAGGGCCGCCTGAGGCCGTCAGAGGACCCCCTCAGGCAGACCGATGACCCCCTCAGACCACCTGAGATCCCCTCAGGCCGACCAAGGACCCCTCAGACCGAACAAAACTTCACGCTGGCTGAGGGTCCCTCAGACCAAACGAGAGCCACTCAGTCCGACGGAGGATTCCTCAGGCCAACTGAGGGCGCCCTCAAGCTGACCAAGGGCCCCTTACGCCGACCGAGGTCCGCTCAGGCATACCGAGGGCCACTCAGGCTAAGCAAGAACCACTCAGGCCAACCGAGGGTCCCTTAGGCCCACTCAGGGCCCGCTCGCGCCGACCGAGTCCATTCAGGCATGCCGAGGGCCACTCAGGCCGACTGAGGCCCCTTCAAGCCGACAAAGGGTCCCTCAGGCCGACAAAAAAAAACCTTAGACCGAGCAAAAGCTCTTCAGACCGCCCAAGGGCCCCTCAAGCCGGCGGAGGTGGCCTCAAGCCGATCGAGGGCCCCTCAGGCCAACCGAGCTCCCATCCAGGCCGACCGAGGACCCTTCGAGGCCGACAGAGGCTCCCGCAGGCCGAAGAAGAGCACCGCGACACTGCTGAACAGCCTTGAGCAGCTTCAGATTTCAACAGGTTGGATCAAGAGCTACCTGGCAGGTCACACACAGCGCGTGCGGGTGGGTGACACTCTCTCCGAGCCCCTTACCATTGACATCGTCACATATCAGGGCAGCTGCCTGTAGCCACTGCTGTTCAACGTCATCATCAACAACATCAGCTGCTACATCATATGGAGTGGTGCAGCCAATCATATGGAGTCAATCATATGGAGTGGTGCAGCCAGATGCCATCTCGTTCGCGTGGAGAGGGTGCAGCATACATTTTTGATGTGGCTTGCGCGTCATATGGCGTTCGATGGACCGTCTCCCGCATACTGTGATCTGCTGTCAGCATGCAATGTATCTCATTTAGGAACTCGGCGTGCGCAGTGTGATGTTCTATTTTTGTGCAAACTATTCAAAGGCTTGATCTCATCATCACACCTTCTGGAGTGCTTCAAGCTCCATGCGCTAACAAGGCAAACTATAATCGCGACAAGATCACTGTTCGATGTGCCATTCGCCAGAGTGATAACTGTATCGTCCGGACTGTTTGTACGCATTCCTCGTATCGTCAACGATTTTCTAGGTTTTTCGCCAAGTTCCGACATTTTTTTACGATACGCTAGGGCAGCTGAAACGGCAGATCTTACTTATGCATTAACTGTGAGACCCACCATGTGACGCATCATCGATGTAAGGTTGTTCCGGTTGGGAAGTTGTATGTGCAAGATTGTTGATTTGACTTCACCTGTAATTGGGCACATGCCTGTTGGTGATTGAATACAAATACAGAAAAAAATACAGAAATACATCCCCCCAGCATCAGCGGCTTCCGCACCTCCTCGGTCCACTATGCCGATGATTCCCAGGTGGCAATCATTGGCCCCTGCAGCAGGCTACCAGAGCTGAAGCTGGCGCTGGAGTATCTTCTCGATATGCTGTGCACCTGGTTCCTCCAGCATGATATGATGGTGAACGCCAGTAAGACAGAGCTCCTCCTGTGCGGTGACCGTCGCCAGCTGGTCCAGATCAGGGCTCCCCCACAGATCAAGTTCATGGGTCAGCTCCTGCCTTTCTCCAAGTCCGTGAAAAACCTAGGGGTAGTCATGGACTCTGAACTCTCTTGGGCGGCGCACATAGACCACATTATCAACCTCTGTTTCGGCATCCTTATCGGACTCATGCACATCAGACATATCATTCCATTGAGTGTACTACCGAGGATAGTTGACGCCCTGGTCCTTTCCCATGTACGGTATTGTGTACAAGTCTACGGGAGCGCTAACCGCACGAACATTACTAAGTTGCAGAAAGTGTTTAACTTCTAAGCCAGGGTCATTTCCGGGAGGCGAAAGTATGACCATATTTCCGATGTCATCGGTGATCTCAGATGGTTGGTTGCGTCTGACATGGTGTCGTATTTTTATCTTTGTCTGCTGTACGGTATACTCACTCACGGAAAACCTTGTTGCGTTCTTGTTGCGTTCGTGCATCACATACAACCGCGAGCATGTGCGCCGTGACACTAGGCAGTCTCACCATCTCAGCTTGCCCCGTGTCAGAAACAATCATGGGAAACGACGATTTATGTACCGAGCTGCTGAGCTGTATAACCGACTCGTGATATCCAATGGGCACTCTCGCCTGGCTATGCCACCGTTCAAGACCAAAATGCGTGACTTGCTACATGCATGATTCATCCATTGTAAATACTGTCTGATCTTGTTCGATGGTCGTGGAATGGATGGAATGGATGGGAGGGGGGGGGGGATGGATGGAATGGATGGAATGGAATGGATGGTCGTGTTCGACCCTGTCACAGTGGAACGACCTGATTATGTGAAATAGTCAGGCCGACTGGACACCCTTCAGGCCGACCAAGGGCCTCTCAAGCCGGCCGAGGTTCCCTCAAGCCGACCGAGGGCCCCCTAGCACGCGCAGTGGAGGGTGGAGTACTTTTGTGCCCCCCCCCCCTGCCACATGTTTTCGTGAATATTTCAAAAAGGAAGCGAAGCAGGGCGGTGTGTGTTGCGTGACATTACACGGCAACTTAATAGCGGATTTTGATTGAAGAAATTTGATTGAAGAAAAAAATCAAAATCGGTCGATAACTTTTTGAGTTATATGGATTGTTAGTCTCAGATGGCGGCCAGAATCGCGGTCGGCAAATCTATATCTTCGGAACCAACAGTCGGATCGAGATGATTAAAACGCCATTCGGTAGACAATGTCAATGTTCATCCCTGGAAACAACTTTGGACACATTGCTCGTGACCTGTGACGTCACAGCGGTCAAATTCAAAGAATGTGACATTTGGCAAATTTGACCTACGTGACCTCGTTTGACATTGAAGATATTTACCGAAGGTGAAGACAATGTTACACAATGTAGATAATCATAGCACCTACCTACCCTGTAAGTTTCATTATTCTAGCTCTCATACTTTCGGAGATCTTAGGGGGGGGGGGGGGCACTAAAGTGCCCCCCCCCCCCTCCTCCACTGAGTGTTAGTGTCATACCCCTCTCCACTGCGCGTGCTAGTCGACCGAGGGCCATCAGGCCGACTGAGGCCCCCTCACGCCGGCAGGGGAACCCTCAGGCCAAACAATGGCTCCTTAGGCCGACTGGAACCCCTCAGGTGGACGAAGGACTCCCTCAAGTCGACGGAGTGCCCCCTCAGGTCGACCGAGCTCCCCTCCAGGCCCAACGAGGCTTGCTCATGCTGACTGAGGGCTCGTTTGGTCAACCAAGGACCCCCTCAGGCCGACCCCGGTTAATCTCCTGGAAGAGCCATGGACCCCTAGGCTCCCCTGGCCACGATGACCCCAGACCCGATGCCCGTGCCCCTTTGATGGCACGATTCCCTCGATGTTCCTCCGTATCAAACTATTATTTTAGCACGGATGTTGGATATTTAGGATATTGCAATACCAGGGAGCCAAAAAGGCTGCATAAACTATCAGCCTTATTTCAGACAAACAATAAATTTACAACAAATTCCATTGAACACCATTTAAATGAGCACTCCGATCGCTAATTCGTCATGCTCCCCCTCCGCTATTCGCTAATCTGAACGCTTGAACCTTGTATCTACGGACTTGTTAGCAGAAGAAAATCCATGCTACCAACTTACCCATTATATCATAATCGAAAAGCAGTCGCAGATGGAATCGCAATTATCGTATACTCCTAAGATGGAATACTCCTAAGATGGAATCACATCTTGATATGATGAAATACCCAAAATTAAAAACAGAACAATCCGTATCCTTGAAATTTTAGAGGGACACAAATTTTGGAAAACATTGGGGGGGGTTGGAGCACCATTGGGGGGCTCAGCTCAGCATGGGGGGGGGGGGGGGCTCGGGCTCTCCCAGAGATATAAAGTTCCGCCCCTGGCCACGTGGTGTCACAGGAAGATACATATTAAACAGACTACGTGCATACTGAGGAGTGAGGATATCGAAACCGACAAATCAGTTTTTTTTCGCCACGAGAATGGATGTTTTTTTTTGCACGCGTATGCTCCTCATGTAAATCTTTGAAGGATCCGCTGTTTTAAATTGCACTATCTTTATCTTTTATCTTTTTTAATTGGAGTTTAAAAAAATTTAAGTTGGACTTTACATATTTTAACACGCGCACTGGGCCTCGTTTCATAAAGCTTTTGGCGTAACTTACGAAATGCGTGAGTTACGCCATCAAAGCTACGCACCGTAAATGAGTCAGTTTCACCAAGGTGCCGACGTATTTG
Source organism: Chirona hameri (assembly GCA_036785665.1). Classification (NCBI taxonomy): domain Eukaryota; kingdom Metazoa; phylum Arthropoda; class Thecostraca; order Balanomorpha; family Balanidae; genus Chirona; species Chirona hameri. The sequence continues at coordinate 8,770 of JAXIVJ010009984.1, forward strand.
TTTACGCTGGCGCAGTTTGCGTTGCTGGCGTAAACAATCGAGGGTGTTTGAAGAAAACAAATTGAAGTGTATTGAAAGCATTATAATAAACATTTGTTTTTAATGCAATTATTGAAATCGGAATGATGCAAATATTTATAAAAAAAGTAAAGTAAATAATGTTAAAATATCGTTTCTGAGTAAATAAATAACAAATATTTTCTGGACCCAGGCGAAAGCCATTAGAGTTGCCGCCACTATCGAGCCCACGTGTCCGGTGTGAGAATTTAAAGCCCGCACGTATGTGGTTTTAGTGAAAAGCTCTAGCGAGTTTTTTGTTCTTATTTAATGAATGCATTACTAGTAAATCAAATGAATAAAATGTTTTCTATTGCATGTGAACAGTCAGGCGATATTGCCGATAGAACCACCAACAGAAATCCTCGTCTCAAAAATGTATCGGGCATATTGCCAGCTCGCAACGCAAGACGATGCGAGACAAACTTACTTTGTTTATACATGTAACCTGCCACCGTCGAGACTATTGCCCGAATCTTCATTTTGGGTCGGCCAAAGCATTGTTCGTTCCTCCTCCTCCTCCTCCTCCTCCTCCTCCTCCTCCTCCTCCTCCTCCTCCTCCTCCTCCTCCTCCTCCTCCTCCTCCTCCTCCTCCTCCTCCTCCTCCTCCTCCTCCTCCTCCTCCTCCTCCTCCTCCTCCTCCTCCTCCTCCTCCTCCTCCTCCTCCTCCTCCTCCTCCTCCTCCTCCTCCTCCTCCTCCTCCTCCTCCTCCTCCTCCTCCTCCTCCTCCTCCTCCTCCTCCTCCTCTCCTCCTCCTCCTCCTCCTCCTCCTCCTCCTCCTCCTCCTCCTCCTCCTCCTCCTCCTCCTCCTCCTCCTCCTCCTCCTCCTCCTCCTCCTCCTCCTCCTCCTCCTCCTCCTCCTCCTCCTCCTCCTCCTCCTCCTCCTCCTCCTCCTCCTCCTCCTCCTCCTCCTCCTCCTCCTCCTCCTCCTCCTCCTCCTCCTCCTCCTCCTCCTCCTCCTCCTCCTCCTCCTCCTCCTCCTCCTCCTCCTCCTCCTCCTCCTCCTCCTCCTCCTCCTCCTCCTCCTCCTCCTCCTCCTCCTCCTCCTCCTCCTCCTCCTCCTCCTCCTCCTCCTCCTCCTCCTCCTCCTCCTCCTCCTCCTCCTCCTCCTCCTCCTCCTCCTCCTCCTCCTCCTCCTCCTCCTCCTCCTCCTCCTCCTCCTCCTCCTCCTCCTCCTCCTCCTCCTCCTCCTCCTCCTCCTCCTCCTCCTCCTCCTCCTCCTCCTCCTCCTCCTCCTCCTCCTCCTCCTCCTCCTCCTCCTCCTCCTCCTCCCTCCTCCTCCTCCTCCTCCTCCTCCTCCTCCTCCTCCTCCTCCTCCTCCTCCTCCTCCTCCTCCTCCTCCTCCTCCTCCTCCTCCTCCTCCTCCTCCTCCTCCTCCTCCTCCTCCTCCTCCTCCTCCTCCTCCTCCTCCTCCTCCTCCTCCTCCTCCTCCTCCTCCTCCTCCTCCTCCTCCTCCTCCTCCTCCTCCTCCTCCTCCTCCTCCTCCTCCTCCTCCTCCTCCTCCTCCTCCTCCTCCTCCTCCTCCTCCTCCTCCTCCTCCTCCTCCTCCTCCTCCTCCTCCTCCTCCTCCTCCTCCTCCTCCTCCTCCTCCTCCTCCTCCTCCTCCTCCTCCTCCTCCTCCTCCTCCTCCTCCTCCTCCTCCTCCTCCTCCCGGTCAGTCAATAACATATGGCTGAGGAGCGAAATTTGTTTCTACCACAGACGTGCCCCCCCACCTTGAGACAAATCCTGGCTACGTGCCTGCTGCTGTTACTGTTAGTAGGGCTGTTAGGACTGTTAGTTATTAGATCATGCTGCCAGTGGCGTGCGCATAAATTCAGAAAGGACCAGGTCATTGCCTTGTGGGGCGCCACCCGATTGACAGGGGCGCCACCAATATTGGCGAAATTTTGCAGGGGTGGGGGCGCCTCTCCTTCCGCACGCTCCTCCTCCTCCTCCTCCTCCTCCTCCTCCTCCTCCTCCTCCTCCTCCTCCTCCTCCTCCTCCTCCTCCTCCTCCTCCTCCTCCTCCTCCTCCTCCTCCTCCTCCCTCCTCCTCCTCCTCCTCCCGGTCAGTCAATAACATATGGCTGAGGAGCGAAATTTGTTTCTACCACAGACGTGCCCCCCCACCTTGAGACAAATCCTGGCTACGTGCCTGCTGCTGTTACTGTTAGTAGGGCTGTTAGGACTGTTAGTTATTAGATCATGCTGCCAGTGGCGTGCGCATAAATTCAGAAAGGACCAGGTCATTGCCTTGTGGGGCGCCACCCGATCGACAGGGGCGCCACCAATATTGGCGAAATTTTGCAGGGGTGGGGGCGCCTCTCCTTCCGCACCGTGCGGAAGGAGAGTCTCTGGCCGGAGTGGCGCTGGCACTGTCCAGAGGGGCGTCGTGACTGATCGGAGGGGCGCCAGCTTTGCATGGGCGCCTCGGGTCCAAAGGACCAGGTCATAACCTTCATGAACTGATACTCGATACGCCACTGCATGGTGCAATGTATGAAATACGAATCCAATCCATTACGGACTCATATGGGCTATGACATGAATCATGCGTATTTACTGATCTAATTGAACAGTCCAGTGTATAGATGGCAGCACATAAAACAGATGAGAAGCTAAGATGATGACACGTCATGCTGACAGATGGCAGCACCTGCTGAACTCACAAGCTCAGACACTGACGCCTTTATTGATCAGCAGTCAGCACAGATGTCAGAACAAATGCCTTGAAAATTCCACAATTTGCTTTACTTTGGTGAAACACACAGGTCCATGGCGGCACTAGTCTTCAAGGCATCGCTCATAGCTTCAACTGTATCTTACATTGGCCTTCCATCACAGTGTTGCTCCCAATATCCAGATTTGTTCAGCTTTCATCCACTCTTCAGGGAATAGGTCACCTTGAAAGTTGTCTTGAAGTTCAACCATTAGGTGCATCTTGAGCTCAAAACTACGAATATTTCTTTGATTTGGACAACTGATGGATATATGTGGAGAAAGAAGTAACGTTTCTCTTTCTATTTCACGAGAAATCGTACGATACTCCGCCCCGCTCCGCCCGACGCCAAGTACAGTCTCTGACAAGGGGCCGCCGCGCCGCCCGGGCGGCTGAGCGGATATTAACGAAGCGTCGTGACCAGAGACTGCGAGCCAGAGAGTGTACCTGCCTCCGGCGGCGAGCGGCGAGCGAGATGTCCCGATCGTGGCCCGGAACAGCGGATATGAAACCGGGCCCACTAGTCCTGTGTCGAAATTACTTAACGTAGGGAGGTAATTCTTTCACCACAACCCATTTTGAGATCTGCTCTACAAATCTGCTATCTCAGTCCAAAACTCCATGTTAAAGGTGAACTATTCCCTTTAACTGCAGCTTGGCATGAAAAGACGTTTTCCTACCAATTTCACTCACCAGCTGCGGACAACTGATAATGTTTGTTCCAGAAGAAGTCACTGTTCACTGGTGACATTAGCATTTGTAAGAGGCAGTTGAATATGCTATAATAAATGGCAAGCATTTAGCATACCTATACAATAGGCTTAATAAGTTTTGTGTGATGTGATTTTTGACATGACAATATACAGATGATTCTGGCTAAATATATTATTACTGGCTAAATCTATGAATAACTAATAATTGGGATAAAATGTTGAGGTACTAGCTGACTGAAATGAGATGTCTGAATTTTCAAC
>JAXIVJ010009984.1:17500-25000 GCA_036785665.1 Chirona hameri
CCTTACATAATGATATTATAAGCGCTTCTAAGTTGGACTTTTCAACAAGGAAAAACCAGTTAAATGCATTTATATGTATTATGACTTGGTATGTTGTCCTTAAATGTGATAGTATCTCCTTAATGAACAGTTGAGTTTTGGGACAGTGCCAAAAGAGATGGCTAATGGTTTCAATAGCTGTTTCACAGAATGTACAGTTACTTGATTGTTTTATATGTATTGTTTTCAAATATTTATTAGTTGCGTAAATTCTATTTACTATTCGAAAATGAAGGTATAGAAGATAAGTGGAGGTCGTTGCAGCACTAACATTATCTAAACTTCCTTCCGTGTAATTACTTATATCTGCCACCCATTTTGCTCGCAGACGTTCGTTGGAATTGTTATTTTGTGTTGAAGCGTTCGAAATAAACGCATTATAAGCTTGCTTTGAGAACTTTTTGTTATTCAATACTAAGTTTATTTTATATGGTATGTTTGGTTTATTTATCAGCGTCTTGTCAATACTTCTACGTATATCCTGCGGCAGACTTCGCACTAAGGTTTCGTAGCATAAGAACGTCATACTAATTCCATACATATTTTCTACTTCTTGCTTGCAATAAATTGTTCCTGTGTTTGAGTTATATAAGTCTCCTATGAAGCGTAATCCTCGTTCGTTCCAACTTCTAACTATATTTGTTGAATATTTTGTCCAATCTGAAAACCATATTTTCTCAGATATAATTTCCTCGTTACATGGTTTATATTCGCGATTGAACTTTATCAAAGCATCGATGATATCTATATAGAAAGGGTTTGATAACTTGCTTTGTATCTGTTGCAACTTCCCACATCCGTGCGTTAACAACAAATCGATGTCTGGAAGTTCCTGTGTAGCGAGTAGTGTCCAGTCGGCACGTGATGTTGCCAATCGTTTCAACCACGTCAGTTTCATACATTTGATAAATGACTCTATATGCACCATGTTTAAACCGTCTTTTGATTGGGTTTGTACTAGTTTAGTACGTTTTATCTTATCTTTTTTATGACCCCAAATGAATGCAAATAGAAGCCTCTCTAGTTCTTTTATACATTTACTTGAAGGGTTAGGAAGTGCGATGAATAAATGTACAAGTTTAGATAGTAACAAAGCCTTGACTATACATATTCTTCCAATTGGTGTAAGGTTACGTCTTTTCCACTGTTCCAATTCATTTTTTAATGCAGGCATTTTTAGTAGCATATTACGTTCCGTCACATTTGTACCGTTTCGGTCTATTTTTATCCCCAAAACTGTCAGCTCATCCACAAATTGTATGCTATGTTCTGTACTAATCTGATCTGCTAATGTCCCTACTGACATACCTGCGGTTTTTTCAAGGCTTATTTTCAAACCCGAGTGATTGCCGAAAGTGACTAGCTCCTTGACAGCTCCTGTGATTGAACGTTCAGTTCCGTCTACAAATATAATTGTATCGTCGGCGTATTGACTTATTCTTATTTCTTGATTCTGATTTATTTGTATTCCAGTCAATTGATTAGACTTCGCAACTTGTTCAGCTAATACAGCAACTGCTATGTTGAATAGATATCCTGAGGCTGGGTCTCCCTGCCTTATGCCACGTTCTAGCTGTATTTTTTTGCCGAGATATCCGTTTAGTAGAATACGTGATTGATTTTTAGTATTTAAAAATGTTTGGTCTATTAATGCTCTCAGTTTTGGGCCAAAGTTAAGCTCGCTAATGACTAATCTTAAATAATCCCAATCGACTGACTCGAAAGCCGCTTCAAAATCAGCGGCTATTATCATCCCTGGCTTTTTATTGTTATTGGTCCAGTTAATTATATCAAGTACAAGCCTTGTATTTTCTCCAATATACCGGCCGGAAGTGTAGGCTGTTTGCGCTGGGCTAATTAACTTTGGCATTACCTTTTAAGTCTCATGGCGATTGCGGTTGATATAATCTTATAGTCTGAATTTAACAATGTTATTGGTCTCCATCCCTTATAAGTATGAGGTGATTTCCCTTTCTTATGGATAAGTGTAATGATGCCCTCACGGTGAGAAGGAAGCTCGTAACCTTCAGTCGACGAGGTTCTAACTGCCCGGTACAGAAATGGGCCTATTTCCGACCAAAAACAACGGAAGAATTCGACAGGGAAGCCATTTGAACCGGGAGTCTTGCCTTTCTTCATCGAGTTTAATGCACTAGTTAATTCCAACATTGTTATATCCGCGTCGAGTTCCGTCCTATTGTTTGAATCTAGCCTATTTGTTATATGATTCGCTATGAATGAAGGATCTGGCGTATTGCTATCCCTGGAATTATATTTGTTTTGCAAAATATTCGAGAAGTTTTCAATTATTACATCCGCCTTTGAAATGATGTCATTCCCGTCATTGATATATTGAATGCATTTCTTGTTATAGTTTCTTTTCTCTAAAGATAAAAAATACTTTGAATTTTTTCCCCATGCTCATGCCAGGCCACCCGCGACCGAACAATCAGTCCGTCAATAATTGGACGTCTTAGCTCTTCAAGTTTGGTTTTGATTATGTTTAGCTGAGTAGCATCACTTTGAAGGCCTGATGATGTAAATTTGTTTTCTGCTTCAGTAATTTCGGCCATTAACTTCGCTTCTGTTGTCCTTACGCGTTTTGCTTTTTGTTTAGAAAACTTAACTGTATCTCCCCTAATCATCATAATCAAAGTTTCATAGAAAAGGCAGTCGTTTATTGTTAGTTGTATGGATTTATAATACTTATCATCATTATACACTACGTTATCATATACAGGGACCGCGTATTGTCGGACTGTGTCGCCGATTTTACCGTTTTAATATAATCTTCGTCTGTTAAATGTGAAATATTAAATTTCCAGATACCATTTCCTCTTTGATTTTTACTTTGTATTGATAAGGTTATTATGTTATGGTCTGTACGATATCCTGGCAACATTTCGACATCTGACACATAATTCAAAAGGTCATCGCTAACAAAGAACATGTCTAGACGTCCACGCTTTAAAGGATTTATCCGCGACCACGTGTAACTACGGGCCATGGGATGCAACTGACGCCATGCATCAATTAAGTTGTACTTATATGATAGCTCTAGAAAAGTTTGTTTTGCATGTGTATTATTTTCCCCGACATAATTAAACGAGTCTGCAACCGGATCTATCACAAAGTTTAAGTCTCCTGCGACGATTATGTAATCGACGTTGAATTGTTCTAATCTTTTATTCAACTCTCTGTAAAAGGATGGGCGATCCTCGTTCGGTCCATAAATATTTACGAAAACATAAGATTCAGTGTTAATTTTACACGTAACTATGACGTAGTTGCCACAATCTGATCTGATATCTGTCATTACGGTGCATTGTAAGTTACTACTAAGTAAAATACTTGTCCCTCGGCTTATCGATGAGAAACATGAGTGATAAGCTTTACCTCGCCATAAGCTGTCAAAGTACGGTATTGTCTTTGTTGTCAAATGTGTATCCTGTAGGAATATAATATTGAAGTTTTTGTTTCGAATGTAATGCATTACATCTCGTCGTTTTTTCTGATCGCCAAGGCCCCGGCAGTTCATAGACATAATTTTTATTTTATCCATTATTAATTAGTAATTAGTAAGTGCTTTAGACAATTGAACACTGTCCGGCAGAGCTGGAGGGACAAAGGCACGATGCAATATACTGATATTATGAAATTGTTGACCACGTCTGGCACGGCCCGTGCTGCCCCCGAACACGTGTGGTCAAGCTGAGTGAAGCTGTTGTGTTTGTGTGTGCGCCTGTACGTGTGCGTGAGTGTTTGTGTGAGTGTGTGTGGGAGTGTTTGACACTCAAATCGAACCCGGTTGGCTTTACATCGCGAAGGTACAGTTACTGCCTTACTCAAACACGTGACCATCGGCCAGGGAGCGCCCTGCCCAGGAGCGCCAAAAAGCAATACCACAATACTGAATGAATCCATGCATCGAATACCCCTCACTAACCGTACAAAAACCGGGCCATGGCCGGATCCGATCCGCACCGCCAACCGCCGGAGACGCCGCCACGGGCGACGGACGCCAGGCCGCGCCGCCGCACGAGACCACCGGAGCAGTTAACGCACACCGACGCAGCCGGCCGCCGCCACCCGACGCAGACGCCCCGGCGATAGCCAGCACACCTGACACGGACCCGGCCACAATCGGCTCCTGGAAAGCACGCATCAGACACCATCGCCACGTCCATAACGTCTTGAAACGAATCAGCTTATAAAGACGACACGAAACAGTAATAAACAACATCACCTTAGAGTTAATGGATCAGTGATCCGTAACACATTATCGAAAACGAGTCTCTATACGAACAGTGACGCTTTGACCTGCGATAGTTATGACCGAAGCCAAGTTCTGCACACTGTTTGGTCCCAATATATATTGTGAATGTCTGTTCGCTCTCGTAACACTAAATACAAATACAGCTCTTCTTAAGAGTCTGAAACACAAATCATCACGATCAGTCATACTGGGTCGCGTCACTTATCGTCACTCAGGGAGCACCAGAAGTCGTCCGGTCCCGAGTTGCTCCAGCCCTCGCAGTAGCCCGTTCCGTACGCTCAACGACTGAGTCCGGTAGCGCCAACAGGCGGCCCGGTCGCCGCCGCAGCAGAAGGCCCCGCAGCGGCGCCAACAGGCGACCCGGCAGCCGCGCCAGCGGGGGGCTCAGCAGCCGCGGCATTAGGTGGTCCAGCAGCCGCGGCATCAGGGAGCACTGCAGCGAGCTCGGCAGCATCGCCAGCAGGGGACCCAGCAGCCGCACCGCCCCGCGGCGGCCCGGCAGCCGCAGGCAGCGGCGGCGCCGCCGACACGGAGGCCGCCGGCCCAGCCGCCCCGGCGGCCGACGGCGCGGCGGCGGCGGCGGCGACGACAGGCGAATTCACGCCGCCATGACTCGCCGAAACACCGGCCCGCCGCCCAACGCGGCCGGGCGGCGCCCCGCCCGCCGGCGCCGGCGGGCGGCCCGGCGCCGGACGAGGGGGCGCCGAGCTGACGCCACTGAGGATCCGCCGCAACGCAGCCACATCCGGAATTCGGATGTTGGGACCGCCCCTGACAGTGCGGCAGAACACAACTCCCCGGCGGCTGAAGACTGACGCCACCTTGGATCCGCCGCTCGTCCTACGCGCCTGGAGCAGCTGTGTATACAGCCACTGGTTGAAAGCTGTCAGAGACTCAGACAGGTACAGCGCTGACAACTGACGGTCGCGATGTGAACCTGGCCCGGCCTCCGCACTGGACCTCAGCAGATCGAACCGCGCTTCGTATATCCGATCTCTCACACTACGCTTGACAAACTTGCATATCACCTTGTTATCGCTCTGAAGGCGATGTGCGGCCTGAATGTCCGATGTGGTCAAGCTCAGTCCAGCAATTCTCTTGTTCAGAATCTGAGTGACCTTCTCTTCTATGTCTTCGTTGACCGACCTACGACCAAAGTCGTCGCATGTGATGATTAGCGAAGACAGACGCCTGTTGAGCTCCGTACTCTCTACTTGCGTTTGGAGCTCTATGCTGACCTTCGTCTGGTGGACTAGTTGCTCACTCAGGCGCTTAATCTCGCTATCTCTGTCCATCGCCTCCGATTCCAGCGCGTTCAGTCGTCTGTCCGCGACGCGACAGTCGTCTGTCCGCGACAGAAGTGATAACCGACGCGATGCCGCTGTCAATCAGCTGCCGGATCGCGGTCAGTGCACCTGCACTCAGCTCCACCCCTGGCGGCTCGGCCGGCTCGGCGACCGGCCTCTTAGCCGCGGGCAGCGCGGCGTCCCGCGGTGATGTGGAGCCGCGCTCAGGCGCCGGTCTTTTCGGCTTACGGCTCTCGTTTCTTCCCACCATCTCCGACACTGAGACGCGCCGCTCACGATGAACCGACGCGGCGCCAACGCACTCCGTCTCAGACGCCGCACAGTCTGTGAACACCGACTCGTCACCGCTCTCGTCTGATGCCATCCGCTGCGACACAGACGCCCTCTCCGTTCACTGCACCACCAGTCACCGGTCACTCGCTAGCCTTCACGGACAGTCACTGATCTCACTCTGATCTCTGCATGGAAACTCTCAACAGTATGTAACCATGTTGGTTCTGGCCTCCCGAGCGCACGCGCCAGCGTTCACTCAGCGCACATGCCCGGAGCTCGCGGCGAGCGATCCGACCCCGGCCAAGGTCACGCGCCAACTGCGATGACGTCATGTTGGTAAAAATTTAGAAATATTTGAAAAATCGTAGGAAACAGAGTTTCAAAGCAAATTGCAAACGCAAATCACCAAAGATACAAAATGGCATTCTTTTTAAAATGGCAATCTCGGATTTGCAAAATTCTGGGTTTTTGACCCCTAATTTTTTGGGGGGATTTTTTTTTGGAAAAGTCCCCATAAAATCACAATTTTAAAATATAAAAAACTGAATATATGTGAGAGAACTGAGTATGGACAATACCCAAACCAAATTTCAAAGCGATATCTTAATTTTTCACTGAGTGATGGCTTCCTAAGTGTAAAAAACTGATGACGTCATTTTAAAAATAACTTTTTTTGACTTTTTTTGACGAGATACGAACAAATAATTACCTTTTCTGTATCTCTGAGCTAAAACTGGTCTAGGAACATGCCTTTTTATTTACATTTATCAATATCTAATTTTGAGGTTTTCTGAAGAGCAAAATCGCTGTTCTGGACGTGATAAATCCGTGGTCATTCACTTGACCTGGAAGGTCACCCGTTGACCTGAAACCTAAAAATCGCATACTGTTAGATTCCTCTCATGACAGGCAACATGCTGGTTCTTACCGCATTGCTCTAAGTTGCTTGGTTTGTAAGTTAAAGCCCCCCCCCCCCGTAGGGCGAAGGTGAAAAAAGCTCCCGTAGGGCGAGGGTTAAGATCACATTTTGCGGAGGCGTCCCAATACAAATTCGATTTTTTTGTTTTGTTTTGGTCCATATAAAAAATATCACCCTAGAGTGTATGCATCGGAGCATGACGTGAATCCTGGTGTATGCGCGTGTGGAAAGTGTTTATTACGAGTGTGTATGGCTGTGTGTATGCATGCGAGTGTGTGCTGATGTCTGGGCGTGCTGAAGTGTTGTCACGAGTTGTATACCTATTGTTACCTATTGACCTATATCACACCTATTGTTTCTAGCTTACCCGACGTGCAATTATGAAAAGCCTCACCATGTGCATCTTATACGAAATCAATATCCAAGTGGAACACAGTCTGTGAACACGGTGACGGTCTTTCTCATGTCATCCCGCCCCCTCTCCGTCCACCCTGGCGCTGCCCTGAGTGCGCTGCCGGCCGGTGCCCGGCGGCTGGTGGCGCTGGGCCCGACCTCAGTCGAACCTGCTGTCTGACCTGCTGTCTGACCTGCTGTCTGACCTGCTGCTGTCTGTTTGTGCCGGCTCAGGTGATGACTCTAGGCCCGGCTGCCGCTTCGGCGCCGGCCCAGTTCGAGGCGCCGCGTCT
>JAXIVJ010009984.1:27500-30000 GCA_036785665.1 Chirona hameri
TCTGTCTCTGTCTGTCTGTCTCTGTCTGTCTGTCTCTGTCTGTCTGTCTGTCTCTGTCTGTCTGTCTGTCTCTGTCTGTCTGTCTGTCTCTGTCTGTCTGTCTCTGTCTGTCTGTCTCTGTCTGTCTGTCTCTGTCTGTCTGTCTCTGTCTGTCTGTCTCTGTCTGTCTGTCTCTGTCTGTCTGTCTCTGTCTGTCTGTCTCTGTCTGTCTGTCTCTGTCTGTCTGTCTCTGTCTGTCTGTCTCTGTCTGTCTGTCTCTGTCTGTCTGTCTCTGTCTGTCTGTCTCTGTCTGTCTGTCTCTGTCTGTCTGTCTCTGTCTGTCTGTCTGTCTCTGTCTGTCTCTGTCTGTCTCTGTCTGTCTCTGTCTGTCTCTGTCTGTCTCTGTCTGTCTCTGTCTGTCTCTGTCTGTCTCTGTCTGTCTCTGTCTGTCTCTGTCTGTCTCTGTCTGCCTCTGTCTGTCTCTGTCTGTCTCTGTCTGTCTCTGTCTGTCTCTGTCTGTCTCTGTCTGTCTCTGTCTGTCTCTGTCTGTCTCTGTCTGTCTCTGTCTGTCTCTGTCTGTCTCTGTCTGTCTCTGTCTGTCTCTGTCTGTCTCTGTCTGTCTCTGTCTGTCTCTGTCTGTCTCTGTCTGTCTCTGTCTGTCTCTGTCTGTCTCTGTCTGTCTCTGTCTGTCTCTGTCTGTCTCTGTCTGTCTCTGTCTGTCTCTGTCTGTCTCTGTCTGTCTCTGTCTGTCTGTCTCTGTCTGTCTCTGTCTGTCTGTCTCTGTCTGTCTCTGTCTGTCTCTGTCTGTCTCTGTCTGTCTCTGTCTGTCTCTGTCTGTCTCTGTATGTCTGTCTCTGTATGTCTGTCTCTGTATGTCTGTCTCTGTATGTCTGTCTCTGTATGTCTGTCTCTGTATGTCTGTCTCTGTATGTCTGTCTCTGTATGTCTGTCTCTGTATGTCTGTCTCTGTATGTCTGTCTCTGTATGTCTGTCTCTGTATGTCTGTCTCTGTATGTCTGTCTCTGTATGTCTGTCTCTGTATGTCTGTCTCTGTATGTCTGTCTCTGTATGTCTGTCTCTGTATGTCTGTCTCTGTATGTCTGTCTCTGTATGTCTGTCTCTGTATGTCTGTCTCTGTATGTCTGTCTCTGTATGTCTGTCTCTGTATGTCTGTCTCTGTATGTCTGTCTCTGTATGTCTGTCTCTGTATGTCTGTCTCTGTATGTCTGTCTCTGTATGTCTGTCTCTGTATGTCTGTCTCTGTATGTCTGTCTCTGTATGTCTGTCTCTGTATGTCTGTCTCTGTATGTCTGTCTCTGTATGTCTGTCTCTGTATGTCTGTCTCTGTATGTCTGTCTCTGTATGTCTGTCTCTGTATGTCTGTCTCTGTATGTCTGTCTCTGTATGTCTGTCTCTGTATGTCTGTCTCTGTATGTCTGTCTCTGTATGTCTGTCTCTGTATGTCTGTCTCTGTATGTCTGTCTCTGTATGTCTGTCTCTGTATGTCTGTCTCTGTATGTCTGTCTCTGTATGTCTGTCTCTGTATGTCTGTCTCTGTATGTCTGTCTCTGTATGTCTGTCTCTGTATGTCTGTCTCTGTATGTCTGTCTCTGTATGTCTGTCTCTGTATGTCTGTCTCTGTATGTCTGTCTCTGTATGTCTGTCTCTGTATGTCTGTCTCTGTATGTCTGTCTCTGTATGTCTGTCTCTGTATGTCTGTCTCTGTATGTCTGTCTCTGTATGTCTGTCTCTGTATGTCTGTCTCTGTATGTCTGTCTCTGTATGTCTGTCTCTGTATGTCTGTCTCTGTATGTCTGTCTCTGTATGTCTGTCTCTGTATGTCTGTCTCTGTATGTCTGTCTCTGTATGTCTGTCTCTGTATGTCTGTCTCTGTATGTCTGTCTCTGTATGTCTGTCTCTGTATGTCTGTCTCTGTATGTCTGTCTCTGTATGTCTGTCTCTGTATGTCTGTCTCTGTATGTCTGTCTCTGTATGTCTGTCTCTGTATGTCTGTCTCTGTCTCTGTATGTCTGTCTCTGTATGTCTGTCTCTGTATGTCTGTCTCTGTATGTCTGTCTCTGTATGTCTGTCTCTGTATGTCTGTCTCTGTATGTCTGTCTCTGTATGTCTGTCTCTGTATGTCTGTCTCTGTATGTCTGTCTCTGTATGTCTGTCTCTGTATGTCTGTCTCTGTATGTCTGTCTCTGTATGTCTGTCTCTGTATGTCTGTCTCTGTATGTCTGTCTCTGTATGTCTGTCTCTGTATGTCTGTCTCTGTATGTCTGTCTCTGTATGTCTGTCTCTGTATGTCTGTCTCTGTATGTCTGTCTCTGTATGTCTGTCTCTGTATGTCTGTCTCTGTATGTCTGTCTCTGTATGTCTGTCTCTGTATGTCTGTCTCTGTATGTCTGTCTCTGTATGTCTGTCTCTGTATGTCTGTCTCTGTATGTCTGTCTCTGTATGTCTGTCTCTGTATGTCTGTCTCTGTATGTCTGTCTCTGTATGTCTGTCTCTGTATGTC
>JAXIVJ010009984.1:40000-42500 GCA_036785665.1 Chirona hameri
CTTAGTTATGTAGACTTATGGGATCAGTTCTATGAGTGGCATAGGTACTATATGAAGGATGGGCTTCACTTATCGGATGAGGGGGCAAGGGCTTTGGGAGATGCCTACAGAAGTGTCATTCAGGGAAACTAGGTAGGAGGGGGGGTTCAGGGACGCTAGTACTAGGGCATCAAGAAGTAAGCATTGGTAGAAGTTCATGTCAGAATAGGACAGTAGATCATAATTCCCTCAGAATTAGTAGAGTCAGCTCAAAGTATAAGATCACATGTGTGTTGCTGAATGCCCAAAGTATTAGGTCTAAATTTGATGAGTTTGAGTGTTATGTTGCCCTTGAAAAGCCTGATATCATTTGTGTAACCGAGACATGGGTTAGTGAGGGGTATAATAGGGATAGGCTACAGGATTTCGAGTTACAAGGGTATAACATGTTCTCATACTGCAGAGAATCACGGCAGGGAGGCGGAGTGTTTGTATATGTAAATAGCTTGTACTGCACTACTAGAGTTGATGATTCTAGTAAAGTAAAAGAAGTAGAATCAATCTGGCTTGACATTAAAATTGGTACAGGAAACAGAGGAAGGTTGAGGATAGGTGCATTTTACAGACCAGGGAATCTTCCAAGGAACTCCCAAGCTGAAACAGACCAAGATATTTGTGAGGAAATACGTAGGAACTTTCGGGCTCAGTGTCTTATTATGGGAGATTTTAACTTAAGAGGATACGAAAGTATAGCAGAGGAAACAAATGAGTGTAGGTTGTATAGGCAAATCTTTGAAGAGGAGCTTTTCATGCATCAGTTTGTAACAGAGCCAACCAGACATTGCTCCATTCTAGACCTTGTATTCTCAGACAACAGTGATCTAGTTAGTGACATAAGTATTTGTGCAGGTCTAGGAACCAGTGATCACAATATGGTTAAATTCAATATCTCATCAGAAATGAGGCCCAAAGATAACCTTATTATGGTTCCAAACTTCAGCCGGGCTGATTTTGATGGTATTAGAAATGACCTCGCACAGGTAAAATGGAACGTTGAGTTGGCAGGTTTAGATGCATGTGAGGCCTGGAATGTTTTCAAAGCTAGATTAAGCCAAATTCAAAATCGGCATATACCCCTCAGGCACAAACGTAACAGAACCAAGGGCAATCCAGTTTGGCTTACCCCAGAAGTAAGGAGTGCTATACAAGCTAAAAGAAGTGCATTTGGCATTTTGAAGGGATCTTCACTAGATATAAATCAGAAGGCCTACCAGAATGCAAGAAATTCAGTTAAGAAAAAGGTCAGAGCAGCTAAAAGGGCAAAGGAACTTGATTTAGCTAGACATTGTAATGCAGATAGTAAGAAGTTCTTCAGTTTTTATAAGTTAAGTACAGTTTCCAAAAATATAGGTCCATTTAAGGTAGATGATGTGTTAGTTAGCAAGGACAGTGAAATGGTTGAAGTGCTTAATGATCAGTTTCAATCTGTCTTTACTATCGAGGACCAGAGTAGTATTGCAGCACTTCAGCCTGAGCTAGAGACAGAGGAGACTATAGGAGAGCTAGGTGGCATAAGTAGTGAACTTGTTCTAGAATATCTAAAGAAAGTAAGGCCTAACAAGGCAGAAGGACCTGATGAAATCCATGCTAGACTTTTAAGAGAATCTGAAAGGGAGTTGTCGGTTCCATTAGCCATAATATTTTCTAAATCACTTGCAGATAGTAAAATTCCACTTGATTGGAAAAGAGCAAATGTTGTTCCTATTCATAAAAAGGGAGATAGAAGTAAAGAGGAAAACTATAGACCAGTTAGTCTGACCTCATTAGTCTGCAAGGTGCTTGAATCAATCATCAAAGATAAGATTGTTGAATTCTTGGAGCAAAATGAACTCATCAAAGATACACAGCATGGCTTTAGGAAGGGCCGTTCTTGTTTAACTAATCTTCTGGAGTTTTTGGATGTTGCAACAGATAGAGTTGATCAGGGTAAACAGCTAGATGTAGCTTTTCTTGATTTCAGTAAAGCATTTGACAAAGTCCCCCATACAAGACTGGGGTTGCAACTTAAAATTCATGGGATCAGGGGCAAGATTCTGGATTGGATAGAAACGTGGCTTTCAGGACGCCAGCAAAGGGTTATATTGAATGGGTGCCAATCACAATGGAAGGAGGTTCTCAGTGGGGTTCCACAGGGCTCAGTCCTGGGCCCATTGCTTTTTATAATATTTGTGAATGCAATTGAGAACAGTATAGACAGCAAAGTCTTGAAATTTGCAGACGATCTAAAAGTTGTCAGGATTATTAGAGGAAAACATGATCAGGATGTTTTTCAATCAGATCTGGACAAGCTAGTTGAGTGGTCTGAAGCATGGCAGATGAAATTCAATTTGAGTAAATGTAAGATTATGCACGCTGGACGGGTTAGCAGTAAACATAGGTATGAAATGGGTGGGCAGAAAATGGAGCAGATTGAAAAGGAAAGAGATTTAGGTGTCGTGGTAAACAATAGACTATCAGCGTC
>JAXIVJ010009985.1:0-37500 GCA_036785665.1 Chirona hameri
CCTCAATATTGGCTTTAGGAAAAACTATTTGAAGTACTTTCGAATATGCTTGTCGAGAGCTTTCGAACGCCTTTTCCCGCGTCTTTCTAGCCCTTTTAGTTTTCGATTTAGAGGGGGGGGGGGGGGTCTAACCCCGGCACGGCGAAGGTGGCGCCGAGCACCGGCACGGCACGGGTTAACAAGGCAAATAACATATCCTGAACTTGCGGCTGTTCATTAAATCACCTGACATTGTCAGTGCATTATACGAGGTCAGACGATGTTCCAACACACTCTGCTATAAGTTCAACAAGACATTTAAAAGAGACCGAACCGACCGAACCTGACTCTGATCCCGACTCTGTACGATTTCAGTCGAATTCGAATCAAATTAAATGTACCGCTCCCATCAACGTCCACCCTGAGCTGATGAGTTTGCAACCTTGTCCGAGCGAGGCGGAGCAGCTACTTGCTGCGTCGGCCCGAGCCCTATTGGCCGGCACTGAGGTCAGAGGTACAATACACCGTCCGGGCGGGGCAGGGGGAGACGGGAGAGTGGTGTGGAGATACACAGAGAGCGCGCGGTGCCGCCGCCGGCCGCCGGCCAGCGATGATCGATGTCACACAGAGATGATGTACGGAGGCTGGGAGACGCGGCGGACAGCAGGCCGAGAGACGGACACAGGCCGCGAGGCAGGGAACGGCGGCGGCCGTACGTGGGGTCCAGCACGGCCACACTGGGCGCGAAATACTCCTGCGGAACATACAGGACGCCGGCCGACCAAGAGCAACAACGGACCATATCCACAGACGCGGCGTCTGGCAAAGTTCCAGAGGCGGGACGATATCCACAGACGCCGAGCTCCAGAGGCGGGACGATATCCACAGACGCCGCGGCAGAGGCGGGACGATATCCATAGATGCCGCGGCAGAGGCGGGACGATATCCACAGACGCCGAGCTCCAGAGGCGGGACGATATCCACAGACGCCGAGCTCCAGAGGCGGGACGATATCCACAGACGCCGAGCTCCAGAGGCGGGACGATATCCACAGACGCCGCGGCAGAGGCGGGACGATATCCATAGATGCCGCGGCAGAGGCGGGACGATATCCACAGATGCCGAGCTCCAGAGGCGGGACGATATCCACAGACGCCGAGCTCCAGAGGCGGGACGATATCCACAGACGCCGAGCTCCAGAGGCGGGACGATATCCACAGATGCCGCGGCAGAGGCGGGACGATATCCACAGATGCCGAGCTCCAGAGGCGGGACGATATCCACAGACGCCGAGCTCCAGAGGCGGGACGATATCCACAGACGCCGAGCTCCAGAGGCGGGACGATATCCACAGACGCCGCGGCAGAGGCGGGACGATATCCATAGATGCCGCGGCAGAGGCGGGACGATATCCACAGACGCCGCGGCAGAGGCGGGACGATATCCATAGATGCCGCGACAGAGGCGGGACGATATCCACAGACGCCGAGCTCCAGAGGCGGGACGATATCCACAGACGCCGAGCTCCAGAGGCGGGACGATATCCACAGACGCCGAGCTCCAGAGGCGGGACGATATCCACAGATGCCGCGGCAGAGGCGGGACGATATCCACAGACGCCGCGGCAGAGGCGGGACGATATCCACAGATGCCGAGCTCCAGAGGCGGGACGATATCCACAGACGCCGAGCTCCAGAGGCGGGACGATATCCACAGATGCCGAGCTCCAGAGGCGGGACGATATCCACAGACGCCGAGCTCCAGAGGCGGGACGATATCCACAGACGCCGAGCTCCAGAGGCGGGACGATATCCACAGATGCCGAGCTCCAGAGGCGGGACGATATCCACAGACGCCGAGCTCCAGAGGCGGGACGATATCCACAGACGCCGAGCTCCAGAGGCGGGACGATATCCACAGACGCCGAGCTCCAGAGGCGGGACGATATCCACAGATGCCGAGCTCCAGAGGCGGGACGATATCCACAGACGCCGAGCTCCAGAGGCGGGACGATATCCACAGACGCCGAGCTCCAGAGGCGGGACGATATCCACAGATGCCGAGCTCCAGAGGCGGGACGATATCCACAGACGCCGAGCTCCAGAGGCGGGACGATATCCACAGACGCCGCGGCAGAGGCGGGACGATATCCACAGACGCCGCGGCAGAGGCGGGACGATATCCACAGACGCCGCGGCAGAGGCGGGACGATATCCACAGACGCCGAGCTCCAGAGGCGGGACGATATCCACAGACGCCGAGCTCCAGAGGCGGGACGATATCCACAGACGCCGAGCTCCAGAGGCGGGACGATATCCACAGATGCCGAGCTCCAGAGGCGGGACGATATCCACAAACGCCGCGGCAGAGGAGGGACGATATCCATAGATGCCGCGGCAGAGGCGGGACGATATCCACAGATGCCGAGCTCCAGAGGCGGGACGATATCCACAGACGCCGAGCTCCAGAGGCGGGACGATATCCACAGACGCCGAGCTCCAGAGGCGGGACGATATCCACAGACGCCGCGGCAGAGGAGGGACGATATCCATAGATGCCGCGGCAGAGGCGGGACGATATCCACAGATGCCGAGCTCCAGAGGCGGGACGATATCCACAGACGCCGAGCTCCAGAGGCGGGACGATATCCACAGACGCCGAGCTCCAGAGGCGGGACGATATCCACAGATGCCGAGCTCCAGAGGCGGGACGATATCCACAGACGCCGAGCTCCAGAGGCGGGACGATATCCACAGATGCCGAGCTCCAGAGGCGGGACGATATCCACAGACGCCGAGCTCCAGAGGCGGGACGATATCCACAGACGCCGAGCTCCAGAGGCGGGACGATATCCACAGACGCCGAGCTCCAGAGGCGGGACGATATCCACAGATGCCGCGGCAGAGGCGGGACGATATCCACAGACGCCGCGGCAGAGGCGGGACGATATCCACAGATGCCGAGCTCCAGAGGCGGGACGATATCCACAGACGCCGAGCTCCAGAGGCGGGACGATATCCACAGACGCCGAGCTCCAGAGGCGGGACGATATCCACAGACGCCGAGCTCCAGAGGCGGGACGATATCCACAGACGCCGAGCTCCAGAGGCGGGACGATATCCACAGACGCCGCGGCAGAGGCGGGACGATATCCATAGATGCCGCGGCAGAGGCGGGACGATATCCACAGACGCCGAGCTCCAGAGGCGGGACGATATCCACAGACGCCGCGGCAGAGGCGGGACGATATCCATAGATGCCGCGGCAGAGGCGGGACGATATCCACAGACGCCGCGGCGGAGGCGGGACGATATCCACAGATGCCGCGGCAGAGGCGGGACGATATCCACAGACGCCGAGCTCCAGAGGCGGGACGATATCCACAGACGCCGCGGCAGAGGCGGGACGATATCCATAGATGCCGCGGCAGAGGCGGGACGATATCCACAGACGCCGCGGCAGAGGCGGGACGATATCCACAGATGCCGAGCTCCAGAGGCGGGACGATATCCACAGATGCCGCGGCAGAGGCGGGACGATATCCACAGATGCCGCGGCAGAGGCGGGACGATATCCACAGATGCCGCGGCAGAGGCGGGACGATATCCACAGATGCCGCGGCAGAGGCGGGACGATATCCACAGATGCCGCGGCAGAGGCGGGACGATATCCACAGATGCCGCGGCAGAGGCGGGACGATATCCACAGATGCCGCGGCAGAGGCGGGACGATATCCACAGATGCCGCGGCAGAGGCGGGACGATATCCACAGATGCCGCGGCAGAGGCGGGACGATATCCACAGATGCCGCGGCAGAGGCGGGACGATATCCACAGACGCCGCGGCAGAGGCGGGACGATATCCACAGACGCCGCGGCAGAGTTCCAAGTCCAGAGGCAGAGCTCCAAGTCCAGAGGCAGAGCTCCAGAGGCGGCCGGATCATAACAACATGAAGCCTTTCAACTAGTCAGCCATCTCAGACGCGCAGCCACAAAGGCGGCCATCAACTGAGTGTGGGCCGTCAGAAACCCAGCAATATGGATCGCAGAACAGTCATTCGATACCTCCTCCATCCCAAGCGGAGCAGAGTTCAGCCCCAAAACAGCGACGCCGAAAACAGAATTTCAGACAAAAACAAATCAACATGACATAAACCGTCAAGCTCTGTTGCGTTTTGACATCATTTGTTGAGGAATAGTTTGTGTCACATCACTAACGTAATAGTTTGTGTCACACCACTAGCATAATAGTTTGTGCCACATCACTAACGTAATAGTTTGTGCCACATCACTAACGTAATAGTTTGTGTCACATCACTAACGTTTATACCACTTGCAACTCAGGAGAGGCGTCAGTACTTCCCAGTTCAGAGAATTCTGAAAGCGACGTCAAAGTAACACAACGTTTCATAAAATTTAGTGCTAAATACAATATAGTGAATAATGTTGCCACTTGACTTTTTGCACGTGTGCTGCATATTGAAAGCAAAGCAGCCCACTGTTCCAGCAAACTTATCTCGAACTTTTCGTGTGATCAGTTTGGAAGGTCCTCACCGAGATAATATACGCTTATCGTAAACCCCTGGGCCTCAATTCCCCGTGTGGTGAGACGCAGGTCCACACCGAGATAATATACGCTTATCGTAAACCCCTGGGCCTCAATTCCCCGTGTGGTGAGACGCAGGTCCACACCGAGATAATATACGCTTATCGTAAACCCCTGGGCCTCAATTCCCCGTGTGGTGAGACGCAGGTCCACACCGAGATAATATACGCTTATCGTAAACCCCTGGGCCTCAATTCCCCGTGTGGTGAGACGCAGGTCCACACCGAGATAATATACGCTTATCGTAAACCCCTGGGCCTCAATTCCCCGTGTGGTGAGACGCAGGTCAACACCGAGATAATATACGCTTATCGTAAACCCCTGGGCCTCAATTCCCGGAGTGGTGAAACGCAGGTCCACACCGAGATAATATACGCTTATCGTAAACCCCTGGGCCTCAATTCCCGGAGTGGTGAAACGCAGGTCCACACCGAGATAATATACGCTTATCGTAAACCCCTGGGCCTCAATTCCCGGAGTGGTGAAACGCAGGTCCACACCGAGATAATATACGCTTATCGTAAACCCCTGGGCCTCAATTCCCGGAGTGGTGAAACGCAGGTCCACACCGAGATAATATACGCTTATCGTAAACCCCTGGGCCTCAATTCCCGGAGTGGTGAAACGCAGGTCCACACCGAGATAATATACGCTTATCGTAAACCCCTGGGCCTCAATTCCCGGAGTGGTGAAACGCAGGTCCACACCGAGATAATATACGCTTATCGTAAACCCCTGGGCCTCAATTCCCGGAGTGGTGAAACGCAGGTCCACACCGAGATAATATACGCTTATCGTAAACCCCTGGGCCTCAATTCCCGGAGTGGTGAGACGCAGGTCCACACCGAGATAATATACGCTTATCGTAAACCCCTGGGCCTCAATTCCCGGAGTGGTGAAACGCAGGTCCACACCGAGATAATATACGCTTATCGTAAACCCCTGGGCCTCAATTCCCGGAGTGGTGAAACGCAGGTCCACACCGAGATAATATACGCTTATCGTAAACCCCTGGGCCTCAATTCCCGGAGTGGTGAAACGCAGGTCCACACCGAGATAATATACGCTTATCGTAAACCCCTGGGCCTCAATTCCCGGAGTGGTGAGACGCAGGTCCACACCGAGATAATATACGCTTATCGTAAACCCCTGGGCCTCAATTCCCGGAGTGGTGAGACGCAGGTCCACACCGAGATAATATACGCTTATCGTAAACCCCTGGGCCTCAATTCCCGGAGTGGTGAAACGCAGGTCCACACCGAGATAATATACGCTTATCGTAAACCCCTGGGCCTCAATTCCCGGAGTGGTGAAACGCAGGTCCACACCGAGATAATATACGCTTATCGTAAACCCCTGGGCCTCAATTCCCGGAGTGGTGAAACGCAGGTCCACACCGAGATAATATACGCTTATCGTAAACCCCTGGGCCTCAATTCCCGGAGTGGTGAAACGCAGGTCCACACCGAGATAATATACGCTTATCGTAAACCCCTGGGCCTCAATTCCCGGAGTGGTGAAACGCAGGTCCACACCGAGATAATATACGCTTATCGTAAACCCCTGGGCCTCAATTCCCGGAGTGGTGAAACGCAGGTCCACACCGAGATAATATACGCTTATCGTAAACCCCTGGGCCTCAATTCCCGGAGTGGTGAAACGCAGGTCCACACCGAGATAATATACGCTTATCGTAAACCCCTGGGCCTCAATTCCCGGAGTGGTGAAACGCAGGTCCACACCGAGATAATATACGCTTATCGTAAACCCCTGGGCCTCAATTCCCGGAGTGGTGAAACGCAGGTCCACACCGAGATAATATACGCTTATCGTAAACCCCTGGGCCTCAATTCCCGGAGTGGTGAAACGCAGGTCCACACCGAGATAATATACGCTTATCGTAAACCCCTGGGCCTCAATTCCCGGAGTGGTGAAACGCAGGTCCACACCGAGATAATATACGCTTATCGTAAACCCCTGGGCCTCAATTCCCCGTGTGGTGAAACGCAGTACGTCAGTAAGCGGAGAGCAGCACCTCTCTATGGGTAGACCCAACTCCGAGCCACCCGTGTAATCCGGCCCCAGACTAGCATAACGCCGCAATGGACGGAGAAAGGTCGTGAAATGATGCACTCTTGGCGACGGTAGTTGCTGCGACATCCGCGATATTCCCCGGAGTCGTGCCCATGAGATTCCTCCAGCTCGCCGCAGTCTCGAGACACGTCTCAGGGACTGACTGTTGGTAAGTGAAGATGAAACAGGCGATGACTATACATTGCGTGCGACCAATATTAGAGTCTGCGGCGGGATCAAAGCCCTCGTGAGAATATGACAGAAGTGTGCGGCTCCCGAGGGTGAGTCCAGGGTTTGACCTTTTGCCGGCAAAAAGTTTTTTTTTGCCACTTGCCGGTTTAAACCGGGTTTTACCGGCAAACAGTGGCAAAAACTCAAACTGCCTGCTTTGTTCATAAAATTGTTTGTAAAATAAGTGAATATTCCTATATCATTGAACTATTTGAAATGCAGTGCCATTTGCAATGCATGTACATGTACATGTACATGTACATATATATATATATATATATATATATATATATATATATATATTATATATATATATATATATATATATATATATATATATATATATATATATATATATATATATATATATATATATATATATATATATATATATATATATATATATATATATATATATATATATATATATATATATATATATATATATATATATATATATATATATATATATATATATATATATATATATATATATATATATATATATATATATATATATATGTATATATATATATATATATATATATATATATATATATATATATATATATATATATATATATATATATATATATATATATATATATATATATATATATATATATATATATATATATATATATATATATATATATATATATATATATATATATATATATATATATATATATATATATATATATATATATATATATATATATATATATAATATATATATATATATATATATATATATATATATATATATATATATATATATATATATATATATACATATATATATATATATATATATATATATATATATATATATATATATATATATATATATTTAGAACTGTGGAAGGTCATGATGAACATTATGGAAAGACAATGAAACTATACAATTGATACAGGCATTGCGTTTCTTTTTGGAGAGTGACACTTCTAAAGAGTGTAGTATCTGTAATCTGTACACTGAGCACCTCGTCAGCCTTGTCAGCGCTGATGCCTTAGGTCAAGTGACCATGATGGTTGAGCAAGCGATTTGTCGTTCATCGGTGTGGGGTTAAGCCCAATGGCGTAGGGATTTTAGCCACCCAATAGATAAGCTCATCTGTTTGCATCAAGGGATACAATTATACTGTTTTGTGTTAACACGCGCCCTGGAGGTAACACGCGCCCAGAGGGGGGGGGGGGGGGGGGGGGGGGGGATCCGCCCACCCCTAAGGTTTTTCGAGGATAGCGGAAAAACGGCGTCGCGCAGCTCCGCCGTTTTTTGCATACCTGTTCGGAAATCAACTAGTTACTACCCACATTATGTGCAATTCTTGACCTCGGGTCATCTCAGGTAACTCTCCGACAGAATTAAGATAGAGGAGTGAAACCGGTACCAATGTGTTTGTCTCGTCAAGACACGTCTCCCAATATGCAACATGACCTACTTGGATCACCACTTGACCTTGACCTGAGGTCAAATTTATAAGTTGACCTTAACTGGTCAACATGAATATTAGACGCCCCTTGACGATACAAACACGATGGCGTCAAAATTATTGTCTGCTCTTTATTAGGTAAAAAAGTTATTTTCGAAAAACTGTTTTGCCAAAAACAGCCTTTTTGACCTTTGATGACCTCTGGAGTCTAAACTATTGACCTGAGGTCAAATTTGAGAACACCAATGGAAATTGCACATTTCAGGAGCTTTCGATTGTTGTTTTTGTCTCGTTTGTTCATAGCTATCATAGTTCCCAAGATATTTGGGGTTTCTGGAGCGAAGTCCTAAAACTGGAAAATCTGACCTTTGATGACCTCTGGTGACCTCAATATTGACCTGACCTAAAAAAAAACGATATACCTTCGATAGAGTTTGTCTCGAGCTATCTAACACCGTTTTCCGCGTGTCGCCACGTTGCATGATTTTCGAGATCTTAGGGGAGGGGAGGGGGAGGCAAAATCTTCCCAATCCTCCAGGGCGTGTAATTAGCAGAGGCCCTCCAAGGCGCGTGTTAAATAACAGGCATGTCAACAGTTACGATGGGAAGATAGCAGAGCAATTGGGTTGAGTAGCAGAGTTGAGAGTAGGCAACTTGCATTAACATGGTAATTGATGGGTCCACCGCCCATTTCAAGACATATATTGTGAAAAATACCTCCATTTGCAATGTAACTTGGAAAGAAACCAAACAAAGCCTACTTAAATAGGTTGAGCTATGCACTAGAATGCTTAAATTGATCTCGTACGAAACAAAACTAGCAGATTCGGCTCATTGGAGTTTTTTCTCTCCATTTTTTCCCATTTTGACACTAGGGGTTTTTGCCAGCCGGTTTTAACCGGTAAAAACCAGTGGAAAAAAACACTTTTTGCCACCCACTGCCAACCCTGAGGGTGACTAACGTGGAATAAGAATTGTTTGCAGCCAACCATTTTTGGTCAAACACATTTTTTCCGAGCTACTAACGGGAACAAACAATGCCCCTCCAAACCTACCCCACAGTTACAGGCCGCGTTAATAAGGCAGCCGGCATACCGGCCTAGGTGAAGCATCCCCTCCGGTGCCGCTGACAGTGAATGGAGCGGTAAGGAAGACAGGGCTCGCAGTGGCGCCCGCTAAACTCCCCGCTAACGGGGAGCAGCTCACTGAGAGGGACGGCGTGCAGGTGGGAGGGTGGGAGGAGTGGGCCGCCGCCCGCTGACCTGACCCCACAGCTCACTGAGAGGGACGGCGTGCAGGCGGGAGGAGTGGGCCGCCCGCTGACCTGACCCCACAGCTCACTGAGAGGGACGGCGTGCAGGTGGGAGGGTGGGAGGAGTGGGCCGCCCGCTGACCTGACCCCACAGCTCACTGAGAGGGACGGCGTGCAGGTGGGAGGGTGGGAGGAGTGGGCCGCCGCCCGCTGACCTGACCCACAGCTCACTGAGAGGGACGGCGAGCAGGTGGGAGGAGTGGGCCGCCCGCTGACCTGACCCACAGCTCACTGAGAGGGACGGCGAGCAGGTGGGAGGAGTGGGCCGCCCGCTGACCTGACCCACAGCTCACTGAGAGGGACGGCGAGCAGGTGGGAGGAGTGGGCCGCCCGCTGACCTGACCCACAGCT
Source organism: Chirona hameri (assembly GCA_036785665.1). Lineage (NCBI taxonomy): Eukaryota > Metazoa > Arthropoda > Thecostraca > Balanomorpha > Balanidae > Chirona > Chirona hameri. The sequence continues at coordinate 9,988 of JAXIVJ010009985.1, forward strand.
CACTGAGAGGGACGACGAGCAGGTGGGAGGAGTGGGCCGCCCGCTGACCTGACCCACAGCTCACTGAGAGGGACGGCGAGCAGGTGGGAGGAGTGGGCCGCCCGCTGACCTGACCCACAGCTCACTGAGAGGGACGGCGAGCAGGTGGGAGGAGTGGGCCGCCCGCTGACCTGACCCACAGCTCACTGAGAGGGACGGCGAGCAGGTGGGAGGAGTGGGCCGCCCGCTGACCTGACCCACAGCTCACTGAGAGGGACGGCGAGCAGGTGGGAGGAGTGGGCCGCCCGCTGACCTGACCCACAGCTCACTGAGAGGGACGGCGAGCAGGTGGGAGGAGTGGGCCGCCCGCTGACCTGACCCACAGCTCACTGAGAGGGACGGCGAGCAGGTGGGAGGAGTGGGCCGCCCGCTGACCTGACCCACAGCTCACTGAGAGGGACGGCGAGCAGGTGGGAGGAGTGGGCCGCCCGCTGACCTGACCCACAGCTCACTGAGAGGGACGGCGTGCAGGTGGGAGGAGTGGGCCGCCCGCTGACCTGACCCCACCGGTGGCCACTCACCATTTGCGGAAGCTGGAGGCGTTGGCCACCTTGACGGTGCAGTTGTGCAGGACGTCGGAGACCAGGTAGAGACGGGCGATCTGCGGCACACGACGCACAAACACCGCCACCGGTCAGACACGGTCAGTGCCGAGAGCCCCGACAGTGACATGGACATGGTCAGTGCCGAGAGCCCCGACAGTGACATGAACACGGTCAGTGCCGAGAGCCCCGACAGTGACATGGACACGGTCAGTGCCGAGAGCCCCGACAGTGACATGGACACACTTAGTGCCGAGAGCCCCGACAGTGACATGGACACTCTCAGTGCCGAGAGCCCCGACAGTGACATGGCCACTCCCAGTGCCGAGAGCCCCGACAGTGACATGGACACGGTCAGTGCCGAGAGCCCCGACAGTGACATGGACACTCTCAGTGCCGAGAGCCCCGACAGTGACATGGCCACTCTCAGTGCCGAGAGCCCCGACAGTGACATGGACACGGTCAGTGCCGAGAGCCCCGACAGTGACATAGACACTCTCAGTGCCGAGAGCCCCGACAGTGACATGGACACGGTCAGTGCCGAGAGCCCCGACAGTGACATGGACACTCTCAGTGCCGAGAGCCCCGACAGTAACATGGCCACTCTCAGTCCCGAGAGCCCCGACAGTGACATGAACACACTCAGTGCCGAGAGCCCCGACAGTGACATGGACACGGGTCAGTGCCGAGAGCCCCGACAGTGACATGGACACGGTCAGTGCCGAGAGCCCCGACAGTGACATGGACACGGGCAGTGCCGAGAGCCCCGACAGTAACATGGACACTCATTATGCCGCACAAGCTGGCACACCGGTCAAGACCTCCGTCTCGGCGGCTCTAGTCTCACCATGTCCCGGGGTGGCGGCACATTTCTCGACACACCAGTCACCGGCTCTTACATACACTCACATACAGCCAGTGGGCAGAGCTGCACAGGGGTGGCGGCACATTTCCAGACACACCAGTCACCGGCTCTTACATACACTCACATACAGCCAGTGGGCAGAGCTGCGCCGGGGTGGCGGCACGTTTCCAGACACACCAGTCACCGGCTCTTACATACACTCACATACAGCCAGTGGGCAGAGCTGCGCCGGGGTGGCGGCACGTTTCCAGACACACCAGTCACCGGCTCTTACATACACTCACATACAGCCAGTGGGCAGAGCTGCGACAATCAGGCTGACATGTCTAGCTCACTGATCCCCAATATAACGGCACGGCTGCAATAAGTCGGCCCGGCAGGCTGACCAGCCACGGGGGACCAGCCAGCCCGGTGCAGCGAACAGAACACAGCCAGGCGCTGTTCCGGGTCTGTGCGGGCCGGGGACGGGGCCGACAGAGCGGGCCGGCAGGGGCAGGCCGGAAGCAGGGGATCGGTGGCGGCAGATCACGGCGCGGTCACAGCCGCCCTGGTAACGGCTGGTAGCACGTGACCACCGCCCTAACCAGCCGAGCGCCGCCCAAACCAAGACGGATGTGACGGCAGCTGCCACGATAATGGCACCGTGCACAGAGGCGGGACAGACGAGGAGGTGGTACTGTAATGAGACGGCGCACAGAGGCGGGACAGACGATGAGGTGGTACTGTAATGAGACGGCGTACAGAGGCGGGGCAGACGAGGAGGTGGTACTGTAATAGGACCGTGCACCACAGAGGCGGGACAGACGAGGAGGTGGTACTGTAATGAAACGGCGCACAGTGGCGGGGCAGACGAGGAGGTGGTACTGTAATGAGACGGCGTACAGAGGCGGGGCAGACGAGGAGGTGGTACTGTAATGAGACGGCGCACAGAGGCAGGGCAGACGAGGAGGTGGTACTGTAATGAGACGGCGTACAGAGGCGGGGCAGACGAGGAGGTGGTACTGTAATGAGACGGCGTACAGAGGCGGGGCAGACGAGGAGGTGGTACTGTAATGAGACGGCGCACAGAGGCGGGGCAGACGAGGAGGTGGTACTGTAATGAGACGGCGTACAGAGGCGGGGCAGACGAGGAGGTGGTACTGTAATGAGACGGCGTACAGAGGCGGGGCAGACGAGGAGGTGGTACTGTAATGAGACGGCGCACAGAGGCAGGGCAGACGAGGAGGTGGTACTGTAATGAGACGGCGTACAGAGGCGGGGCAGACGAGGAGGTGGTACTGTAATGAGACGGCGCACAAAGGCGGGGCAGACGAGGAGGTGGTACTGTAAAGGGGCCTTGCACAGAGGCGGGACAGACGAGGAGGTGGTACTGTAATGAGACGGCGTACAGAGGCGGGGCAGACGAGGAGGTGGTACTGTAATGAGACGGCGCACAGAGGCGGGGCAGACGAGGAGGTGGTACTGTAATGAGACGACATACAGAGGCGGGGCAGACGAGGAGGTGGTACTGTAATGAGACGGCGTGCATAGGCGGGGCAGACGAGGAGGTGGTACTGTAATGAGACGGCGTACAGAGGCGGGGCAGACGAGGAGGTGGTACTGTAATGAGACGGCGTACAGAGGCGGGGCAGACGAGGAGGTGGTACTGTAATGAGACGGCGCACAGAGGCGGGACAGACGAGGAGGTGGTACTGTAATGAGACGGTACACAGAGGCGGGGCAGACGAGGAGGTGGTACTGTAATGAGACGGCGAGGCGGGCCAGACGAGGAGGTGGTACTGTAATGAGACGGCGCACAGAGGCGGGGCAGACGAGGTGGTGGTACTGTAATGAGACGGCGTACAGAGGCGGGGCAGACGAGGAGGTGGTACTGTAATGAGACGGCGTACAGAGGCGGGGCAGACGAGGAGGTGGTACTGTAATGAGACGGCGTACAGAGGCGGAGCAGACGAGGTGGTACTGTAATGGGACGGCGTACAGAGGCGGGGCAGACGAGGTGGTACTGTAATGTGACGGCGTACAGAGGCGGGGCAGACGAGGAGGTGGTACTGTAATGAGACGGCGCACAGAGGCGGGGCAGACGAGGTGGTGGTATGAGACGGCGTACACAGAGGCGGGGCAGACGAGGAGGTGGTACTGTAATGAAACGGCGTACAGAGGCGGGACAGACGAGGAGGTGGTACTGTAATGAGACGGCGTACAGAGGCGGGGCAGACGAGGAGGTGGTACTGTAATGAGACGGCACCACAGAGGCAGGGCAGACGAGGAGGTGGTACTGTAATGAGACGGCGTACAGAGGCGGGGCAGACGAGGAGGTGGTACTGTAATGAGACGGCGCACAGAGGCGGGGCAGACGAGGAGGTGGTACTGTAAAGGGGCCTTGCACAGAGGCGGGACAGACGAGGAGGTGGTATTGTAATGAGACGGCGCACAGAGGCGGGACAGACGAGGTGGTGGTACTGTAATGAGACGGCGTACAGAGGAGGGGCAGACGAGGAGGTGGTACTGCAATGAGACGGCGTACAGAGGCGGGACAGACGAGGAGGTGGTACTGTAATGAGACGGCGTACATAGGCGGGGCAGACGAGGAGGTGGTACTGTAATAGGACCGTGCACCACAGAGGCGGGGCAGACGAGGAGGTGGTACTGTAATGAGACGGCGTACAGAGGCGGGGCAGACGAGGAGGTGGTACTGTAATGCGACGGCGCACAGAGGCGGGACAGACGAGGAGGTGGTACTGTAATAAGACGGCGCACAGAGGCGGGGCAGACGAGGAGGTGGTACTGTATTGAGACGGCGTGCATAGGCGGGGCAGACGAGGAGGTGGTACTGTAATGAGACGGCGCACAGAGGCGGGACAGACGAGGAGGTGGTACTGTAATGAGACGGCGCACAGAGGCGGGGCAGACGAGGAGGTGGTACTGTAATGAGACGGCGTACAGAGGCGGGGCAGACCAGGAGGTGGTACTGTAATGAGACGGCGTACAGAGGCGGGGCAGACGAGGAGGTGGTACTGTAATGAGACGGTGCACAGAGGCGGGACAGACGAGGAGGTGGTACTGTAATGAGACGGCGCACAGAGGCGGGACAGACGAGGAGGTGGTACTGTAATAAGACGGCGTACAGAGGCGGGGCAGACGAGGTGGTGGTACTGTAATGAGACGGCGTACAGAGGCGGGGCAGACGAGGAGGTGGTACTGTAATGAGACGGCGTACAGAGGCGGGGCAGACGAGGAGGTGGTACTGTAATGAGGCGGCGTACAGAGGCGGGGCAGACGAGGAGGTGGTACTGTAATGAGACGGCGCACAGAGGCGGGACAGACGAGGAGGTGGTACTGTAATGAGACGGCGCACAGAGGCGGGGCAGACGAGGTGGTACTGTAATGAGACGGCGTACAGAGGCGGGACAGACGAGGAGGTGGTACTGTAATGAGACGGCGTACATAGGCGGGGCAGACGAGGAGGTGGTACTGTAATGAGACGGCGTACATAGGCGGGGCAGACGAGGAGGTGGTACTGTAATGAGACGGCGGTACAGAGGCGGGGGCAGACGAGGAGGTGGTACTGTAATGAGACGGCGTACAGAGGCGGGACAGACGAGGAGGTGGTACTGTAATGAGACGGCGTGCATAGGCGGGGCAGACGAGGAGGTGGTACTGTAATGAGACGGCGTAAAGAGGCGGGGCAGACGAGGAGGTGGTACTGTAATGAGACGGCGTACAGAGGCGGGGCAGACGAGGAGGTGGTACTGTAAAGGGACCTTGCACAGAGGCGGGACAGACGAGGAGGTGGTACTGTAATGGGACTGTGCACCACAGAGGCGGGGCAGACGAGGAGGTGGTACTTAATGAGACGGCGTACAGAGGCGGGGCAGACGAGGAGGTGGTACTGTAATGAGACGGCGTACAGAGGCGGGGCAGACGAGGAGGTGGTACTGTAATCAGACGGCGCACAGAGGCGGGACAGACGAGGAGGTGGTACTGTAATGAGACGGCGTACAGAGGCGGGGCAGACGAGGAGGTGGTACTGTAATGAGACGGCGTGCATAGGCGGGGCAGACGAGGTGGTACTGTAATGATACGGCGTACAGAGGCGGGGCAGACGAGGAGGTGGTACTGTAATGAGACGGCGTACAGAGGCAGGACAGACGAGGAGGTGGTACTGTAATGAGACGGCGTACAGAGGCGGGGCAGACGAGGATGTGGTACTGTAATGAGACGGCGCACAGAGGCGGGGCAGACGAGGTGGTGGTACTGTAATGAGCCGGCGTACACAGAGGCGGGGCAGACGAGGAGGTGGTACTGTAATGAAACGGCGTACAGAGGCGGGACAGACGAGGAGGTGGTACTGTAATGAGACGGCGTACAGAGGCGGGACAGACGAGGAGGTGGTACTGTAATGAGACGGCGTACAGAGGCGGGGCAGACGAGGAGGTGGTACTGTAATGAGACGGCGAGGCGGGGCAGACGAGGAGGTGGTACTGTAATGAGACGGCGCACAGAGGCGGGGCAGACGAGGTGGTGGTACTGTAATGAGACGGCGTACAGAGGCGGGGCAGACGAGGAGGTGGTACTGTAATGAGACGGCGTACAGAGGTGGTACTGTAATGAGACGGCGTACAGAGGCGGAGCAGACGAGGTGGTACTGTAATGGGACGGCGTACAGAGGCGGGGCAGACGAGGAGGTGGTACTGTAATGAGACGGCGTACAGAGGCCGGGCAGACCAGGAGGTGGTACTGTAATAAGACGGTACACAGAGGCAGGGCAGACAAGGAGGTGGTACTGTAATGTGACGGCGTACAGAGGCGGGGCAGACGAGGAGGTGGTACTGTAATGAGACGGCGTACAGAGGCGGAGCAGACGAGGTGGTACTGTAATGGGACAGCGTACAGAGGCGGGGCAGACGAGGAGGTGGTACTGTAATGAGACGGCGTACAGAGGCGGGGCAGACGAGGAGGTGGTACTGTAATGAGACGGCGTGCATAGGCGGGGCAGACGAGGAGGTGGTACTGTAATGATACGGCGTACAGAGGCGGGGCAGACGAGGAGGTGGTACTGTAATGAGACGGCGTACAGAGGCGGGACAGACGAGGAGGTGGTACTGTAATGAGACGGCGCACAGAGGCGGGGCAGACGAGGAGGTGGTACTGTAATGAGACGGCGCACAGAGGCGGGGCAGACGAGGTGGTGGTATGAGACGGCGTACACAGAGGCGGGGCAGACGAGGAGGTGGTACTGTAATGAAACGGCGTACAGAGGCGGGACAGACGAGGAGGTGGTACTGTAATGAGACGGCGTACAGAGGCGGGGCAGACGAGGAGGTGGTACTGTAATGAGACGGCACCACAGAGGCAGGGCAGACGAGGAGGTGGTACTGTAATAAGACGGCGTACAGAGGCGGGGCAGACGAGGAGGTGGTACTGTAATGAGACGGCGCACAGAGGCGGGGCAGACGAGGAGGTGGTACTGTAAAGGGGCCTTGCACAGAGGCGGGACAGACGAGGAGGTGGTATTGTAATGAGACGGTGCACAGAGGCGGGACAGACGAGGTGGTGGTACTGTAATGAGACGGCGTACAGAGGAGGGGCAGACGAGGAGGTGGTACTGTAATGAGACGGCGTACAGAGGCGGAGCAGACGAGGAGGTGGTACTGTAATGGGACGGCGTACAGAGGCGGGGCAGACGAGGAGGTGGTACTGTAATGAGACGGCGCACAGAGGCGGGACAGACGAGGAGGTGGTACTGTAATGAGACGGCGCACAGAGGCGGGGCAGACGAGGAGGTGGTACTGTAATGTGACGCCGTACAGAGGCGGGGCAGACGAGGAGGTGGTACTGTAATGAGGCGGCGTACAGAGGCGGGGCAGACGAGGAGGTGGTACTGTAATGAGACGGCGCACAGAGGCGGGACAGACGAGGAGGTGGTACTGTAATGAGACAGCGCACAGAGGCGGGGCAGACGAGGAGGTGGTACTGTAATGAGACGGCGTACAGAGGCGGGGCAGACGAGGAGGTGGTACTGTAATGAGACGGCGCACAGAGGCGGGAGAGACGAGGAGGTGGTACTGTAATGAGACGGCGCACAGAGGCGGGAGAGACGAGGAGGTGGTACTGTAATGAGACGGCGCACAGAGGCGGGGCAGACGAGGAGGTGGTACTGTAATGAGACGGCGTACAGAGGCGGGGCAGACGAGGTGGTACTGTAATGAGACGGCGTACAGAGGCGGGGCAGACGAGGAGGTGGTACTGTAATGAGACGGCGCACAGAGGCGGGACAGACGAGGAGGTGGTACTGTAATGAGACGGCGCACAGAGGCGGGGCAGACGAGGAGGTGGTACTGTAATGAGACGGCGTACAGAGGCGGGACAGACGAGGAGGTGGTACTGTAATGAGACGGCGTACATAGGCGGGGCAGACGAAGGGGTGGTACTGTAATGAGACGGCGTACAGAGGCGGGGCAGACGAGGTGGTGGTACTGTAATGAGACGGCGTACAGAGGCGGGGCAGACGAGGAGGTGGTACTGTAATGAGACGGCGTACAGAGGCGGGGCAGACGAGGAGGTGGTACTGTAATGAGGCGGCGTACAGAGGCGGGGCAGACGAGGAGGTGGTACTGTAATGAGACGGCGCACAGAGGCGGGACAGACGAGGAGGTGGTACTGTAATGAGACGGCGCACAGAGGCGGGGCAGACGAGGTGGTACTGTAATGAGACGGCGTACAGAGGCGGGACAGACGAGGAGGTGGTACTGTAATGAGACGGCGTACATAGGCGGGGCAGACGAGGAGGTGGTACTGTAATGAGACGGCGTACATAGGCGGGGCAGACGAGGAGGTGGTACTGTAATGAGACGGCGGTACAGAGGCGGGGGCAGACGAGGAGGTGGTACTGTAATGAGACGGCGTACAGAGGCGGGACAGACGAGGAGGTGGTACTGTAATGAGACGGCGTGCATAGGCGGGGCAGACGAGGAGGTGGTACTGTAATGAGACGGCGTAAAGAGGCGGGGCAGACGAGGAGGTGGTACTGTAATGAGACGGCGTACAGAGGCGGGGCAGACGAGGAGGTGGTACTGTAAAGGGACCTTGCACAGAGGCGGGACAGACGAGGAGGTGGTACTGTAATGGGACTGTGCACCACAGAGGCGGGGCAGACGAGGAGGTGGTACTTAATGAGACGGCGTACAGAGGCGGGGCAGACGAGGAGGTGGTACTGTAATGAGACGGCGTACAGAGGCGGGGCAGACGAGGAGGTGGTACTGTAATCAGACGGCGCACAGAGGCGGGACAGACGAGGAGGTGGTACTGTAATGAGACGGCGTACAGAGGCGGGGCAGACGAGGAGGTGGTACTGTAATGAGACGGCGTGCATAGGCGGGGCAGACGAGGTGGTACTGTAATGATACGGCGTACAGAGGCGGGGCAGACGAGGAGGTGGTACTGTAATGAGACGGCGTACAGAGGCAGGACAGACGAGGAGGTGGTACTGTAATGAGACGGCGTACAGAGGCGGGGCAGACGAGGATGTGGTACTGTAATGAGACGGCGCACAGAGGCGGGGCAGACGAGGTGGTGGTACTGTAATGAGCCGGCGTACACAGAGGCGGGGCAGACGAGGAGGTGGTACTGTAATGAAACGGCGTACAGAGGCGGGACAGACGAGGAGGTGGTACTGTAATGAGACGGCGTACAGAGGCGGGGCAGACGAGGAGGTGGTACTGTAATGAGACGGCGTACAGAGGCGGGGCAGACGAGGAGGTGGTACTGTAATGAGACGGCGAGGCGGGGCAGACGAGGAGGTGGTACTGTAATGAGACGGCGCACAGAGGCGGGGCAGACGAGGTGGTGGTACTGTAATGAGACGGCGTACAGAGGCGGGGCAGACGAGGAGGTGGTACTGTAATGAGACGGCGTACAGAGGTGGTACTGTAATGAGACGGCGTACAGAGGCGGAGCAGACGAGGTGGTACTGTAATGGGACGGCGTACAGAGGCGGGGCAGACGAGGAGGTGGTACTGTAATGAGACGGCGTACAGAGGCCGGGCAGACCAGGAGGTGGTACTGTAATAAGACGGTACACAGAGGCAGGGCAGACAAGGAGGTGGTACTGTAATGTGACGGCGTACAGAGGCGGGGCAGACGAGGAGGTGGTACTGTAATGAGACGGCGTACAGAGGCGGAGCAGACGAGGTGGTACTGTAATGGGACAGCGTACAGAGGCGGGGCAGACGAGGAGGTGGTACTGTAATGAGACGGCGTACAGAGGCGGGGCAGACGAGGAGGTGGTACTGTAATGAGACGGCGTGCATAGGCGGGGCAGACGAGGAGGTGGTACTGTAATGATACGGCGTACAGAGGCGGGGCAGACGAGGAGGTGGTACTGTAATGAGACGGCGTACAGAGGCGGGACAGACGAGGAGGTGGTACTGTAATGAGACGGCGCACAGAGGCGGGGCAGACGAGGAGGTGGTACTGTAATGAGACGGCGCACAGAGGCGGGGCAGACGAGGTGGTGGTATGAGACGGCGTACACAGAGGCGGGGCAGACGAGGAGGTGGTACTGTAATGAAACGGCGTACAGAGGCGGGACAGACGAGGAGGTGGTACTGTAATGAGACGGCGTACAGAGGCGGGGCAGACGAGGAGGTGGTACTGTAATGAGACGGCACCACAGAGGCAGGGCAGACGAGGAGGTGGTACTGTAATAAGACGGCGTACAGAGGCGGGGCAGACGAGGAGGTGGTACTGTAATGAGACGGCGCACAGAGGCGGGGCAGACGAGGAGGTGGTACTGTAAAGGGGCCTTGCACAGAGGCGGGACAGACGAGGAGGTGGTATTGTAATGAGACGGTGCACAGAGGCGGGACAGACGAGGTGGTGGTACTGTAATGAGACGGCGTACAGAGGAGGGGCAGACGAGGAGGTGGTACTGTAATGAGACGGCGTACAGAGGCGGAGCAGACGAGGAGGTGGTACTGTAATGGGACGGCGTACAGAGGCGGGGCAGACGAGGAGGTGGTACTGTAATGAGACGGCGCACAGAGGCGGGACAGACGAGGAGGTGGTACTGTAATGAGACGGCGCACAGAGGCGGGGCAGACGAGGAGGTGGTACTGTAATGTGACGCCGTACAGAGGCGGGGCAGACGAGGAGGTGGTACTGTAATGAGGCGGCGTACAGAGGCGGGGCAGACGAGGAGGTGGTACTGTAATGAGACGGCGCACAGAGGCGGGACAGACGAGGAGGTGGTACTGTAATGAGACAGCGCACAGAGGCGGGGCAGACGAGGAGGTGGTACTGTAATGAGACGGCGTACAGAGGCGGGGCAGACGAGGAGGTGGTACTGTAATGAGACGGCGCACAGAGGCGGGAGAGACGAGGAGGTGGTACTGTAATGAGACGGCGCACAGAGGCGGGAGAGACGAGGAGGTGGTACTGTAATGAGACGGCGCACAGAGGCGGGGCAGACGAGGAGGTGGTACTGTAATGAGACGGCGTACAGAGGCGGGGCAGACGAGGTGGTACTGTAATGAGACGGCGTACAGAGGCGGGGCAGACGAGGAGGTGGTACTGTAATGAGACGGCGCACAGAGGCGGGACAGACGAGGAGGTGGTACTGTAATGAGACGGCGCACAGAGGCGGGGCAGACGAGGAGGTGGTACTGTAATGAGACGGCGTACAGAGGCGGGACAGACGAGGAGGTGGTACTGTAATGAGACGGCGTACATAGGCGGGGCAGACGAAGGGGTGGTACTGTAATGAGACGGCGTACAGAGGCGGGACAGACGAGGAGGTGGTACTGTAATGAGACGGCGCACAGAGGCGGGACAGACGAGGAGGTGGTACTGTAATAACACGGCGTACAGAGGCGGGGCAGACGAGGTGGTGGTACTGTAATGAGACGGCGTACAGAGGCGGGGCAGACGAGGAGGTGGTACTGTAATGAGACGGCGTACAGAGGCGGGGCAGACGAGGAGGTGGTACTGTAATGAGACGGCGTACAGAGGCGGGGCAGACGAGGAGGTGGTACTGTAATGAGACGGCGTACATAGGCGGGGCAGACGAGGAGGTGGTACTGTAATGAGACGGCGTACATAGGCGGGGCAGACGAGGAGGTGGTACTGTAATGAGACGGCGTACAGAGGCGGGACAGACGAGGAGGTGGTACTGTAATGAGACGGCGTACATAGGCGGGGCAGACGAAGAGGTGGTACTGTAATGAGACGGCGTACATAGGCGGGGCAGACGAGGAGGTGGTACTGTAATGAGACGGCGTACAGAGGCGGGACAGACGAGGAGGTGGTACTGTAATGAGACGGCGTACAGAGGCGGGGCAGACGAGGAGGTGGTACTGTAATGAGACGGCGTACAGAGGCGGGGCAGACGAGGAGGTGGTACTGTAAAGGGACCTTGCACAGAGGCGGGACAGACGAGGTGGTACTGTAATGGGACTGTGCACCACAGAGGCGGGGCAGACGAGGAGGTGGTACTGTAATGAGACGGCGCACAGAGGCGGAGCAGACGAGGAGGTGGTACTGTAATAGGACGGCGTACAGAGGCGGGGCAGACGAGGAGGTGGTACTGTAATGAGACGGCGCACAGAGGCGGGGCAGACGAGGAGGTGGTACTGTAATGAGACGGCGTACAGAGGCGGGGCAGACGAGGAGGTGGTACTGTAATGAGACGGTACACAGAGGCGGGGCAGACAAGGAGGTGGTACTGTAATGAGACGGCGTACAGAGGCGGGACAGACGAGGAGGTGGTACTGTAATAAGACGGCGTACAGAGGCGGGGCAGACGAGGAGGTGGCACTGTAAAGAGACGGCGTACAGAGGCGGGACAGACGAGGAGGTGGTACTGTAATGAGACGGCGTACAGAGGCGGGACAGACGAGGAGGTGGTACTGTAATGAGACGGCGCACAGAGGCGGGACAGACGAGGAGGTGGTACTGTAATGAGACGGCGTCCAGAGGCGGGACAGACGAGGAGGTGGTACTGTAATGGGACCGTGCACCACAGAGGCGGGGAAGACGAGGAGGTGGTACTGTAATGAAACGGCGTACAGAGGCGGGGCAGACGAGGAGGTGGTACTGTAATGAGGCGGTGTACCACAGAGGCGGGGCAGACGAGGAGGTGGTACTGTAATGAGACGGCGTACCACAGAGGCGGGGCAGACGAGGAGGTGATACAGTAATGAGACGGCGTACAGAGGCGGGGCAGACGAGGAGGTGGTACTGTAATGGGACTGTGCACCACAGAGACGGGGCAGACGAGGAGGTGGTACTGTAATGAGACGGCGTACCACAGAGGCGGGACAGACGAGAAGGTGGTACTGTAATGAGACGGCGTACAGAGGCGGGGCAGACGAGGAGGTGGTACTGTAATGAGACGGCGTGCATAGGCGGGGCAGACGAGGAGGTGGTACTGTAATGGGACTGTGCACCCCAGAGGCGGGGCAGACGAGGAGGTGGTACTGTAATGAGACGGCGTACAGAGGCGGGACAGACGAGGAGGTGGTACTGTAATAGGACGGCGTACAGAGGCGGGGTAGACGAGGAGGTGGTACTGTAAAGGGGCCTTGCACAGAGGCGGGACAGACGAGGAGGTGGTACTGTAATGAGACGGCGTACAGAGGCGGGGCAGACGAGGAGGTGGTACTGTAATAGGACGGCGTACATAGGCGGGGCAGACGAGGAGGTGGTACTGTAATGAGACGGCGTACAAAGGCGGGGCAGACGAGGAGGTGGTACTGTAATGAGACGGCGTACAGAGGCGGGGCAGACGAGGTGGTACTGTAATGAGACGGCGCACAGATGCGGGGCAGACGAGGAGGTGGTACTGTAATGAGACGGCGTACAGAGGCGGGGCAGACGAGGAGGTGGTACTGTAATAAGACGGCGTACATAGGCGGGGCAGACGAGGAGATGGTACTGTAATGAGACGGCGCACAGTGGCGGGGCAGACGAGGAGGTGGTACTGTAATGAGACGGCGTGCATAGGCGGGGCAGACGAGGAGGTGGTACTGTAATGAGACGGCGTACAGAGGCGGGGCAGACGAGGAGGTGGTACTGTAATGAGACGGCGTACAGAGGCGGGGCAGACGAGGAGGTGGTACTGTAATGAGACGGCGCACAGAGGCGGGGCAGACGAGGAGGTGGTACTGTAATGAGACGGCGTACAGAGGCGGGGCAGACGAGGAGGTGGTACTGTAATGAGACGGCGTACATAGGCGGGGCAGACGAGGAGGTGGTACTGTAATAAGACGGCGTACAGAGGCGGGGCAGACGAGGAGGTGGTACTGTAATGAGACGGCGTACAGAGGCGGGGCAGACGAGGAGGTGGTACTGTAATGAGACGGTGTACATAGGCGGGGCAGACGAGGAGGTGGTACTGTAATAAGACGGCGTACAGAGGCGGGGCAGACGAGGAGGTGGTACTGTAATGAGACGGTGTACAGAGGCAGGGCAGACGAGGAGGTGGTACTGTAATGAGACGGCGTACATAGGCGGGGCAGACGAGGAGGTGGTACTGTAATAGGACCGTGCACCACAGAGGCGGGGCAGACGAGGTGGTACTGTAATGAGACGGCGCACAGAGGCGGGGCAGACGAGGTGGTACTGTAATAAGACGGCTTACAGAGGCGGGGAAGACGAGGAGGTGGTACTGTAATAGGACCGTGCACCACAGAGGCGGGGCAGACGAGGAGGTGGTACTGTAATGAGACGGCGCACAGAGGCGGGGCAGACGAGGAGGTGGTACTGTAATGAGACGGCGTACAGAGGCGGGGCAGACGAGGGGGTGGTACTGTAATGAGACGGTGTACAGAGGCAGGGCAGACGAGGAGGTGGTACTGTAATGAGACGGAGTACATAGGCGGGGCAGACGAGGAGGTGGTACTGTAATAGGACCGTGCACCACAGAGGCGGGGCAGACGAGGAGGTGGTACTGTAATGAGACGGCGCACAGAGGCGGGGCAGACGAGGTGGTACTGTAATAAGACGGCGTACAGAGGCGGGGAAGACGAGGAGGTGGTACTGTAATAGGACCGTGCACCACAGAGGCGGAGCAGACGAGGAGGTGGTACTGTAATGAGACGGCGCACAGAGGCGGGGCAGACGAGGAGGTGGTACTGTAATGAGACGGCGTACAGAGGCGGGACAGACGAGGAGGTGGTACTGTAATGAGACGGCGTACAGAGGCGGGGCAGACGAGGAGGTGGTACTGTAATGAGACGGCGTACAGAGGCGGGGCAGACGAGGAGGTGGTACTGTAATGAGACGGCGTACATAGGTGGGGCAGACGAGGAGGTGGTACTGTAATAAGACGGCGTATAGAGGCGGGGCAGACGAGGAGGTGGTACTGTAATAAGACGGCGTACAGAGGCGGGGCAGACGAGGAGGTGGTACTGTAATAGGACCGTGCACCACAGAGGCGGGGCAGACGAGGATGTGGTACTGTAATGAGACGGCGCACAGAGGCGGGGCAGACGAGGTGGTACTGTAATAAGACGGCGTACAGAGGCGGGGAAGACGAGGAGGTGGTACTGTAATAGGACCGTGCACCACAGAGGCGGGGCAGACGAGGAGGTGGTACTGTAATGAGACGGCGCACAGAGGCGGGGCAGACGAGGAGGTGGTACTGTAATGAGACGGCGTACAGAGGCGGGGCAGACGAGGAGGTGGTACTGTAATGAGACGGTGTGCAGAGGCAGGGCAGACGAGGAGGTGGTACTGTAATGAGACGGCGTACATAGGCGGGGCAGACGAGGAGGTGGTACTGTAATAGGACCGTGCACCACAGAGGCGGGGCAGACGAGGAGGTGGTACTGTAATGAGACGGCGTACAGAGGCGGGGCAGACGAGGAGGTGGTACTGAGACGGCGTACAGAGGCGGGACAGACGAGGAGGTGGTACTGTAATGAGACGGCGTACAGAGGCGGGGCAGACAAGGAGGTGGTACTGTAATAAGACGGCGTACAGAGGCAGGACAGACGAGGAGGTGGTACTGTAATGTGACGGCGTACAGAGGCGGGGAAGACGAGGAGGTGGTACTGTAATAAGACGGCGTACAGAGACGGGGAAGACGAGGAGGTGGTACTGTAATAGGACCGTGCACCACAGAGGCGGGGCAGACGAGGAGGTGGTACTGTAATGAGACGGCGCACAGAGGCGGGGCAGACGAGGAGGTGGTGCTGTAATGAGACGGCGTACAGAGGCGGGGCAGACGAGGAGGTGGTACTGTAATGAGACGGCGTACAGAGGTGGGGCAGACGAGGAGGTGGTACTGTAATGAGACGGCGCACAGAGGCGGGGCAGACGAGGAGGTGGTACTGTAATAGGACGGCGTACAGAGGCGGGGCAGACGAGGAGGTGGTACTGTAATGAGACGGCGTACAGAGGCGGGGGCAGACGAGAAGGTGGTACTGTAATGAGACGGCGTACAGAGGCGGGGCAGACGAGGAGGTGGTACTGTAATGAGACGGCGTACAGAGGCGGGACAGACGAGGAGGTGGTACTGTAATGAGACGGCGTACAGAGGCGGGGCAGACGAGGAGGTGGTACTGTAATGAGACGGCGTACAGAGGCGGGGCAGACGAGGAGGTGGTACTGTAATGAAACGGCGTACAGAGGCGGGGCAGACGAGGAGGTGGTACTGTAATGAGACTGTGCACCACAGAGGCGGGACAGACGAGGAGGTGGTACTGTAATGAGACTGTGCACCACAGAGGCGGGACAGACGAGGAGGTGGTACTGTAATGAGACGGCGTACAGAGGCGGGGCAGACGAGGAGGTGGTACTGTAATAAGACGGCGTACATAGGCGGGGCAGACGAGGAGGTGGTACTGTAATGAGACTGTGCACCACAGAGGCGGGGCAGACGAGGAGGTGGTACTGTAATGAGACGGCGTGCATAGGCGGGGCAGACGAGGAGGTGGTACTGTAATGGGACTGTGCACCACAGAGGCGGGCAGACGAGGAGGTGGTACTGTAATGAGACGGCGTGCATAGGCGGGGCAGACGAGGAGGTGGTACTGTAATGAGACGGCGTACAGAGGCGGGACAGACGAGGAGGTGGTACTGTAATGGGACTGTGCACCACAGAGGCGGGGCAGACGAGGAGGTGGTACTGTAATGAAACGGCGTACAGAGGCGGGGCAGACGAGGAGGTGGTACTGTAATGAGACGGCGTACATAGGCGGGGCAGACGAGGTGGTACTGTAATGAGACGGCGTACAGAGGCAGGACAGACGAGGAGGTGGTACTGTAATAGGACCGTGCACCACAGAGGCGGGGCAGACGAGGAGGTGGTACTGTAATGAGACGGCGTACAGAGGCGGGACAGACGAGGAGGTGGTACTGTAATGAGACGGCGCACAGAGGCGGGGCAGACGAGGAGGTGGTACTGTAATAAGACGGTACACAGAGGCGGGGCAGACGAGGAGGTGGTACTGTAATGAGACGGCGTACAGAGGCGGGGCAGACGAGGAGGTGGTACTGTAATGAAACGGCGTACAGAGGCGGGGCAGACGAGGAGGTGGTACTGTAATGAGACGGCGTACAGAGGCAGGGCAGACGAAGAGGTGGTACTGTAATGGGACTGTGCACCACAGAGGCAGGGCAGACGAGGAGGTGGTACTGTAATAAGACGGCGCACAGAGGCGGGGCAGAGGTACACGGACAGTGTGATATATCTGGCGCCAGACGGTAATACATTCACTGGGGACACATTGCCGAAGCTAACACGATACGCTAACTTTGGCAGTTAGCAACACACCAAGTACAAACTGACAACATGTATTACACGACCCAATCAATACACGGAAACGCTAAACCGAACTGATCAGGCGCCGACAGCACGCGCCAATGGTCAACGAACGGAGCTCGGGGGACACTGTATCTAGGTATATGTATTGACATACTTGAGGACAGATATGCACAATGTCTTGAAGTGGGTGTAGGTAATACAATCAGGGCTACGCTGCGCACTGGACTTACCCCGCGCAGCGCTGGGGGAGGGTGGTAAATTTTACCCCCCCCCCCCTCTCGGATTTTCTCAATAACTTGAAAACTATGATAGATATCGACGTGAAACTTTTAGTACCATATGCGGCATCAATCCTACGTCTTCTCGCCAAATTTCAATGGAATTGATGTTTTTTGTTGTTGTTGTGTGTGTGGGGGGGGGGGGGGGGGGGGGATATGACGTTTTAATGGCATCATGTCATGCCCTTTTTGGTGGAAAAAAAGGTAAATGTTCCGACAAATTGTAGAAAATAGTTTGTATGCAAATTGCAAGTAAAAACCGTCAAAATTAAGGGAATGGCATTCTCTTCGAAATGGCTATCTCGGATCTTCGAAATGTTGGGTTTTTGACCTCGAAAATGTTTTTTATCAGAAAACTTACCACAAAATCATTTTTTTAAAAGATGGCAAAACCGGAATACATATTGGAGAACCAGGTATGAACGTTACCCAGACCAAATTTCAAAGCAATATATATATTTTTGACTGACTTATGGCTCCCTAAGATTGAGTAACTCATGACGTCATTTTTGAAGTTACGTTTTTTTTTTGCCTTTAGAGACCAGATACTCACAAATAAATACCACCACTGTATTTATGAAACAAAATTGGTCTAGAAACATGCCTTTTTATTTATATTAATCAATTTCAAATTTTGCCCTTATGTGACCTGAACTTGACCTGAACTTCACCTAAGTTCAGGTCGGTTTTTATAAGTTCAGTACAGTTTCCAAAAATATAGGTCCATTTAAGGCAAATGATGTGTTGTTAGCAAGGACAGTGAAATGGTTGAAGTACTTAATGATCAGTTCCAATCTGTCTTTACTATCGAGGACCAGAGTAGTATTGCAGTACTTCAGCCCGAGCCAGAGACCGAGGAGACTATAGGAGAGCCAGGTAGCATAAGTAGTGAACTTGTTCTGGAATATCTAAAGAAAGTAAGGCCAAACAAGGCAGAAGGAACTGATGAAATCCATGCTTGACTTTTAAGAGAATCTGAAAGAGAGTTGTCAGTTCCATTAGTCATAATATTTTATTAATCACTCGCAGAGACTAAAATTCCACTTGATTGGAAAAGAGCAAATGTTGTTCCTAACTATTCATAAAAAGGGAGATAAAAGTAAAGAGGAAAACTATAGACCGGTTAGTCTGATCTCATTAGTCTGCAAGGTGCTTGACTCAATCATCATCAAAGATAAGATTGTTGAATTACTGGAGCAAAATTAACTCAAGGATACACAGCATGGCTATAGGAAGGGCCGTTCAGGTTTAACTCGCCATTAACTGTGTGTGTGTGTGGGGGGGGGGGGGGGGGGGGCGTTTAACGCCCCCTGATGAACTTTCGTAATAGCTCAAAAACCAATTGCGCTATCAACGTGAAACTTCGGGTACCTTCTTCTATATCGATTTGACCTCTTCTGTGAAAAAATAAAGCAATTTCGTCGACAAATTTCGAGTTATAACGAATTTAGTCACGTCACTCTAAACTTTAACAGACCGTACAAATGCCGTATTTTGAGAAAAATGTATCAAAATACGTCAAAAGATCGAAAATGACGAGGGCTACAACATAACTATCTCGGATTTGTCAAAAATTTGTTTTTTTTTACCCCCATTTTTTGTTTGGGGGGGAATGCCGACAAAATCAAATTTTCCAAAGATATTGAAAAAACGGAATATATGTCAGAAGAACCACATATGGAAAACTACCATACCAAATTTCAAAATTATATCACCATTTTTGACTGACATATGGCATATAAAGTATGGTTAACTCATGACATATTTTGAAATTGCGTATTTGGTCTTTTGTTGACCAGATACAGACAACTAAATGCCAACACTGTATTTCTGAGACAAAACTGGTCTAGAAACATGCCTTTTATAATTATATTTATCGATTAAAATTTGTTAACCTTCAGTGACCTGAACTTGACCTGAACTTGACATTAACTTCACGTAAATGAAGTCAGGTGGTAAAATGACTATCACTATAGAATTGTACGTGGAAACTAACCCATAACACATGTGTTGCATGACTTCCGTAGATATTTTGCGCATAGTTGACCTTGTGTGACCTGACCTTGACTTTTGCCAATAATCTCACTTTAGCTCATGCGGGATGTGCATCATACCTTTGGTAGCACTTTGTGGGATCATGGTCGTAATCGAAGGTTTTGGATGGAAAGTATGGCCCATAAACTCAAATATGTCGATTTTGACTTTTGACATGACCGTGACCTGACATTTTAACTCACTTTGACATTGTTGAGTATGATTTAGATTCATCTAATTGAGAGCTTTCGATTGCCGCATTGCGAGTCTCGCTGCGATAATTGGTTCGGAAGATAACCAGGGGGCGTTTAACGCCCCCCCCCCCCCCCCCCCCCCAGTCAATGGTGTTCTGCTGAGACCCCAGTCAATGCCGGGTTAACTTTATCTTTATTAGGTAAAAAGTTATTAGCGAAAAACGGTTTTGCAAAAAACAAACCATTTTTTTTCCTTTTTGACCTCTGGAGCCTGAAATATTGACCTGCGATCAAATTTGAGGACTCCTTGTCGATTGCAAATTTCAATGGCTGGCGATCTCTGTTTTACGATTGTTTCTAGCTAGCATAGTTTCCGAGATATATGGGAATTCCTGGAGCGAAGTCCTAAAACAGGAGAGAAAAAAAACTGGGAAATGTGACATTTGATGACGTCCGGTGACCTCAATTTTGACCTGACCTAAAAAAAATACTGAAATACTTTCGATAGAACTTGTATCAAGCTATCAAACGCCGTTTTCCGCTTGTCGCTATGTGGCGTATTTTTCAAGATATCAGGGGGGGGGCGGAAATCACCCCCCCCCCCCCTGCAGTTGGTGTTCGGCGCAAAACCCCTGCAGTGCGCGGGTTCAATTTAAGGACACCAAGTGCGATTGTATTTTTGCAAGAGCTTTCGAATGTTTTTTTTAAAGTGTATTCCTAGCTATCATAGTTCCCGATATATTTTGGGGTTTCTGGAGCGAAATCCTAAAACTGGAAAATCTGACATTTGATGACCTCAATATCGACCTGACCTAAAAAAGACCGATATACTTTCGATAGAGCTTGTCTCGTGCTATATAACGCCGTTTTCCGCTTGTCGCTACGTTGCGTGGTTTTCGAGATTTTAGGGGGAGGGGCTGAAATCAACCCCTCCAGGCAGTTCGTGGTTGGCGCGAACCCCCGGCAGTGCGCGTGTTAAGGTCGCGAGTCGCGACGGACTACTGATTACCGGGCAGTGGACTACTGACTACTGATTACCGGGCAGTAACTACTGACTACTGAGTACTGGGCAGTGACTACCGACTACTGATTACTGGGTAGTGACTACTGATTACTGGGCAGTGACTACTGACTACTGATTACTGGGCAGTGACTACTGATTACTGGGCAGTGACTACTGATTACTGGGCAGTGACTACTGACTACTGATTACTGGGCAGTGACTACTGACTACTTATTACTGGGCAGTGACTACTGACTACTGATTACTGGGCAGTGACTACTGATTACTGGGCAGTGACTACTGACTACTGGTTACTGGGCAGTGACTACTGACTACTGGTTACTGGACAGTGACTACTGACTACTGATTACTGGGCAGTGACTATTGACTACTGATTACTGGGCAGTGACTACTGATTACTGGGCAGACAGCATCATCATCCAGTGATCAGCCGGCCATTACTGTCCAGCGTGTACTCACTAGACGATCTAGGGTTAGAGTGCTTGGGGGGGGGGGGATTCGCTCAGTTTCATCAGCAAAAAGTTGTTGACCGGGGAGCGGGGAGTGGCATCGGGTCGTCAGCGCGAAGAGTCGTTGACCCGCAGGGGGGGGGGGGGGGGGGGACGGGGGGAGGGGGGGGTCCTCAACGCGAAAGTCGTTGAACGGGGGATATTTGTTTCCTAAGTATCACTTCTTACATCCAATGCAGGAACGCGCGGGAGGGGGGGGGGGGGCATACTTGTATTGAATACCCCCATGCTCCTGTGTTTGTGTGTGTGGTGTGTGTGTGTGTGGGGGGGGGGACATTTTCCCAAATGCCCCCGCCCCCTAGATCCGCCAGTGCGTGTACTGTACGTACAACTCAATGCGAACAAACAACGACAGACGTCACATTAAAACCGATAAAACATGATAGAATTCGCATTGTATACTTTGACAGACCTAGATAGTACAACATAATGGCCGTTAGTGGTGCACACCATATACACGCGTATATTATCTCGGTGAGGCAACAGTGTTCCCTATAGAGCCGGGGACGGGGCGACGCAACGGCCGCTGTCCGCAAGACAGAGCAGCAGCCTGATATCTGCCCCGCCGCGCCGGCCGCCGGGGAGAGCGGCCGCCTCCCTCCCTCTCTGTTGTGATCGGTCAGCCGCGTCAGTGGCGGCACGGGGCAGCGATACCGCAGATAGAGCTCCGACCGGACCAGACGGGACATCAGAGTTACAGACGCAGTACGGTCCCCGGTCCGGACCGGACCAGACATCAGAGTTACAGACGCAGTACGGTCCCCGGACCGAACCAGACGGGACATCAGAGTTACAGACGCAGTACGGTCCCCGGACCGGACCAGACGGGACATCAGAGTTACAGACGCAGTACGGTCCCCGGTCCGGACCGGACCAGACATCAGAGTTACAGACGCAGTACGGTCCCCGGACCGAACCAGACGGGACATCAGAGTTACAGACGCAGTACAGTCCCCGGACCGAACCAGACGGGACATCAGAGTTACAGACGCAGTACGGTCCCCGGTCCGGACCGGACCAGACATCAGAGTTACAGACGCAGTACGGTCCCGGGACCGGACCAGACGGGACATCAGAGTTACAGACGCAGTACGGTCCCCGGACCGGACCAGACGGGACATCAGTTACAGACGCAGTACGGTCCCCGGACCGGACCAGACGGGACATCAAGAGTTACAGACGCAGTACGGTCCCCGGACCGGACCAGACGGGACATCAGAGTTACAGACGCAGTACGGTCCCCGGTCCGGACCGGACCAGACATCAGAGTTACAGACGCAGTACGGTCCCCGGACCGAACCAGACGGGACATCAGAGTTACAGACGCAGTACGGTCCCCGGACCGGACCAGACGGGAAATCAGAGTTACAGACGCAGTACGGTCCCCGGACCGGACCAGACGGGACATCAGAGTTACAGACGCAGTACGGTCCCCGGACCGGACCAGACGGGACATCAAGAGTTACAGACGCAGTACGGTCCCCGGACCGGACCAGACGGGACATCAGAGTTACAGACGCAGTACGGTCCCCGGACCGGACCGGACCAGACATCAGAGTTACAGACACAGTACGGTCCCCGGACCGAACCAGACGGGACATCAGTTACAGACGCAGTACGGTCTCCGGACCGGACCAGACGGGACATCAGAGTTACAGACGCAATACGGTCCCCGGACCAGACGGGACATCAGAGTTACAGACGCAGTACGGTCCCCGGACCGGACCAGACGGGACATCAGAGTTACAGACGCAGTACGGTCCCCGGACCAGACGGGACATCAGAGTTACAGACGCAGTACGGTCCCCGGACCGGACCAGACGGGACATCAGAGTTACAGACGCAGTACAGTCCCCGGACCGGACCAGACGGGACATCAGAGTTACAGACGCAGTACAGTCCCCGGACCGGACCAGACGGGACAGCAGAGTTACAGACGCAGTACGGTCCCCGGACCGGACCAGACGGGACATCAGAGTTACAGACGCAGTATGGTCCCCGGACCGGACCAGACGGGACATCAGAGTTACAGACGCAGTACGGTCCCCGGACCGGACCAGACGGGACATCAGAGTTACAGACGCAGTATGGTCCCCGGACCGGACCAGACGGGACATCAGAGTTACAGACGCAGTACGGTCCTCGGACCGGACCAGACGGGACATCAGAGTTACAGACGCAGTATGGTCCCCGGACCGGACCAGACGGAACATCAGAGTTACAGACGCAGTACGGTCCCCGGGCAGGACCAGACGGAACATCAGAGTTACAGACGCAGTACGGTCCCCGGACCGGACCAGACGGGAAATCAGAGTTACAGACGCAGTACGGTCCCCGGACCGGACCAGACGGGACATCAGAGTTACAGACGCAGTACGGTCCCCGGACCGGACCGGACCAGACATCAGAGTTACAGACGCAGTACGGTCCCCGGACCGGACCAGACATCAGAGTTACAGACGCAGTACGGTCCCCGGACCGGACCAGACGGGACATCAGAGTTACAGACGCAATACGGTCCCCGGACCAGACGGGACATCAGAGTTACAGACGCAGTACGGTCCCCGGACCGGACCAGACGGGACATCAGAGTTACAGACGCAGTACGGTCCCCGGACCAGACGGGACATCAGAGTTACAGACGCAGTACGGTCCCCGGACCGGACCAGACGGGACATCAGAGTTACAGACGCAGTACAGTCCCCGGACCGGACCAGACGGGACATCAGAGTTACAGACGCAGTACGGTCCCCGGACCAGACGGGATATCAGAGTTACAGACGCAGTATGGTCCCCGGACCGGACCAGACGGGACATCAGAGTTACAGACGCAGTACGGTCCCCGGACCGGACCAGACGGGACATCAGAGTTACAGACGCAGTATGGTCCCCGGACCGGACCAGACGGGACATCAGAGTTACAGACGCAGTACGGTCCCCGGACCGGACGGGACATCAGAGTTACAGACGCAGTACGGTCCCCGGACCGGACCAGACGGGACATCAGAGTTACAGACGCAGTACGGTCCCCGGACCAGACGGGATATCAGAGTTACAGACGCAGTACGGTCCCCGGACCAGACGGGATATCAGAGTTACAGACGCAGTATGGTGCCCGGACCGGACCAGACGGGACATCAGAGTTACAGACGCAGTACGGTCTCCGGACCGGACCAGACGGGACATCAGAGTTACAGACGCAGTATGGTCCCCGGACCGGACCAGACGGGACATCAGAGTTACAGACGCAGTACGGTCCCCGGACCGGACGGGACATCAGAGTTACAGACGCAGTATGGTCCCCGGACCGGACCAGACGGAAAATCAGAGTTACAGACGCAGTACGGTCCCCGGACCGGACCAGACGGGACATCAGAGTTACAGACGCAGTACGGTCCCCGGACAGGACCAGTCGGGACATCAGAGTTACAGACGCAGTACGGTCCCCGGACCGGACCGGACCAGACATCAGAGTTACAGACGCAGTACGGTCCCCGGACCGGACCAGACGGGATATCAGAGTTACAGACGCAGTACGGTCCCCGGACCGGACCAGACGGGACATCAGAGTTACAGACGCAGTACGGTCCCCGGACCGGACCAGACGGGACATTAGAGTTACAGACGCAGTATGGACCCCGGACCGGACCAGACGGGACATCAGAGTTACAGACGCAGTACGGTCCCCGGGCAGGACCAGACGGAACATCAGAGTTACAGACGCAGTACGGTCCCCGGACCGGACCAGACGGGAAATCAGAGTTACAGACGCAGTACGGTCCCCGGACCGGACCAGACGGGACATCAGAGTTACAGACGCAGTAAGGTCCCCGGACCGGACCGGACCAGACATCAGAGTTACAGACGCAGCACGGTCCCCGGACCGGACCAGACATCAGAGTTACAGACGCAGTACGGTCCCCGGACCGGACCAGACGGGACATCAGAGTTACAGACGCAGTACGGTCCCCGGACCGGACCAGACGGGACATCAGAGTTACAGACGCAGTACGGTCCCCGGACAGGACCAGACGGGACATCAGAGTTACAGACGCAGTACGGTCCCCGGACCGGACCGGACCAGACATCAGAGTTACAGACGCAGTACGGTCCCCGGACCGGACCAGACGGGACATCAGAGTTACAGACGCAGTACGGTCCCCGGACCGGACCAGACGGGACATCAGAGTTACAGACGCAGTACAGTCCCCGGACCGGACCAAACGGGACAGCAGAGTTACAGACGCAGTACAATCCCCGGACCGGACCAGACGGGACATCAGAGTTACAGACGCAGTACGGTCCCCGGACCGGACCAGACGGGACATCAGAGTTACAGACGCAGTACAGTCCCCGGACCGGACCAGACGGAACATCAGAGTTACAGACGCAGTACGGTCCCCGGACTGGACCAGATGGGACAACAGAGTTACAGACGCAGTACGGTCACCGGACCGGACCGGACCAGGCATCAGAGTTACAGACGCAGTATGGTCCCCGGACCCGACCAGACGGGACATCAGAGTTACAGACGCAGTATGGTCCCCGGACCGGACCAGACGGGAAATCAGAGTTACAGACGCAGTACGGTCCCCGGACCGGACCGGACCAGACATCAGAGTTACAGACGCAGTACGGTCCCCGGACCGGACCAGACGGGACATCAGAGTTACAGACGCAGTACGGTCCCCGGACCGGACCAGACGGGAAATCAGAGTTACAGACGCAGTACGGTCCCCGGACCGGACCAGACGGGACATCAGAGTTACAGACGCAGTACGGTCCCCGGACCAGACGGGACATCAGAGTTACAGACGCAGTACGGTCCCCGGACCGGACCAGACGGGACATCAGAGTTACAGACGCAGTACGGTCCCCGGACCGGACCAGACGGGACATCAGAGTTACAGACGCAGTACGGTCCCCGGACCGGACCAGACGGGACATCAGAGTTACAGACGCAGTACGGTCCCCGGACCGGACCAGACGGGACATCAGAGTTACAGACGCAGTACGGTCCCCGGACCGGACGGGACATCAGAGTTACAGACGCAGTATGGTCCCCGGACCGGACCAGACGGGACATCAAAGTTACAGACGCAGTACGGTCCCCGGACCAGACGGGACATCAGAGTTACAGACGCAGTATGGTCCCCGGACCGGACCAGACGGGACATCAGAGTTACAGACGCAGTACGGTCCCCGGACCGGACCAGACGGAACATCAGAGTTACAGACGCAGTACGGTCCCCGGACCGGACCAGACGGGAAATCAGAGTTACAGACGCAGTACGGTCCCCGGACCGGACCAGACGGGACATCAGAGTTACAGACGCAGTACGGTCCCCGGACAGGACCAGACGGGACATCAGAGTTACAGACGCAGTACGGTCCCCGGACCGGACCGGACCAGACATCAGAGTTACAGACGCAGTACGGTCCCCGGACCGGACCAGACGGGATATCAGAGTTACAGACGCAGTACGGTCCCCGGACCGGACCAGACGGGACATCAGAGTTACAGACGCAGTACGGTCCCCGGACCGGACCAGACGGGACATCAGAGTTACAGACGCAGTACGGTCCCCGGACCAGACGGGACATCAGAGTTACAGACGCAGTACGGTCCCCGGACCGGACCAGACGGGATATCAGAGTTACAGACGCAGTACGGTCCCCGGACCAGACGGGACCTCAGAGTTACAGACGCAGTACGGTCCCCGGACCGGACCAGACGGGAAATCAGAGTTACAGACGCAGTACGGTCCCCGGACCGGACCAGACGGGACATCAGAGTTACAGACGCAGTACGGGCCCCGGACCGGACCAGACGGGACATCAGAGTTACAGACGCAGCACGGTCCCCAGACCGGACCAGACGGGACATCAGAATTGCAGACGCAGTACGGTCCCCGGACCGGACGGGACATCAGAGTTACAGACGCAGTACGGTCCCCGGACCAGACGGGACATCAGAGTTACAGACGCAGTACGGTCCCCGGACCGGACCAGACGGGACATCAGAGTTACAGACGCAGTACGGTCCCCGGACCAGACGGGACATCAGAGTTACAGACGCAGTACGGTCCCCGGACCGGACCAGACGGGACATCAGAGTTACAGACGCAGTACAGTCCCCGGACCGGACCAGACGGGACAGCAGAGTTACAGACGCAGTACGGTCCCCGGACCGGACCAGACGGGACATCAGAGTTACAGACGCAGTACGGTCCCCGGACCAGACGGGATATCAGAGTTACAG
>JAXIVJ010009985.1:45000-48987 GCA_036785665.1 Chirona hameri
CCGGCCGATGTGTACACGGTACGATTGTCCCGAATCCAGTCGGGCCGTATCGGCGAGAAGGGAATCACATCTCATCACAGTCACACAGCGTGCCGTCCATTGTGTCACCAGAGCCTGGATCTAAGCTGTATGAGACGTCAGCTATTTTTGTTCCATAGTGCAAGGTAAAACTGTACAAGCTCAGTGTTACTAAAATCGTGTAAATTTAGCATGCGTATTGAATAAATATTCGTGTAAAAACTAACATGAAACTACAATACAGTAATCGCTAGCATGTACCTTTGGATGTGTACGCTCTCTGCACGTTCTCCCGGATCAGTTGTGCAGACACTCGTCGCCACTGCATCGCCCTCACACCGCTGCATCGCCCATACACACCACTGCATCGCCCTACACACCACTGCATCACCCTACACACCACTGCATATCGCACCTACACACCACTGTACATCGCCCCCTACACACCACGCAACATCGCCCCTACACACCTGACTGCATCGCCCTAAACACCATGCAACGCCCTACACACCACTGCATGCCCTACACACCACTGCATCGTCCCTACACACCACTGCACATCGCCCTACGCACTCTGCATCGCCCTACACACCTCCTGCACATCGCCCTACACACCACAGCACATCCCCCCTACACACCCACTGCATCGGCCCTACACACCACTGGCATCGCCCTACACACCACTGCATATCGCCACTACCACAACTGCATCGACCTTAACACACCCACTGCGTCGCCCTCACACCACTGACATCGCCCTACACACCACTGCACTATCGCCCTAACACACCACTAGCACATCGCCCTACACACCACTGCACATCGTCCTACACACCACTGCACATCTGCCCCTACACACCCACTGCATTGTTTACACACCACTGCCATCGCCCTACACACCACTGCATCGCCCTACATACACTGCACATGTCCTACGGCACCACTGCATCACCCTTCACACCACTGCATCCGCCCTACACACCACTGCATCGCCCTACACACCACTGCATATCACCCTACGCACATACTGCACATCCGCCCTACACACCTCTGCACATCGCCCTACACACCACTGCACATCGTCCCTACACACCACTGCACATCGGACCTACACACCACTGCATCGCCCCCCTACACACCCACTGCATCGCCCTACACACCCCACTGCATCGCCCTACAAATCCACTGCACATCGCCCTACACACACTGTACATCGCCCTCACACCACTGCAATATCGCCCTACACACCACTGCACATCACCCTACACACCACTTACATCGCCCTCTCACACCACTGCATATCGCCCTACACACCACATGCACTCACCCTACACACCTAATGCAATCGCCCTCACACCACTGCATATCGCCCTACACACCACTGCACATCGCACCTACATACACTGGCCTCGCCCTACATACACTGCCATCGCCCTACACACACTGCATCGCCCCTACATACACCACTGCACATCGCCCTACGCACACTGCATCACCCCCTCACACCACTGGCGTCGCCCTACATACCACTGCATCGCCCTACACACCACTGCATCGCCCTACACACCACCTGCACATCGCCCTACACACCACTCGATATCGCCCTACGCACAACTGCATCGCCCCTGCATACCACGGCGTTTCGCCCTACACACACACCACTGCACATCGCCCTACACACCTACTGAATCGCTCTACACCCCACTGCACATCGCCCTACACACCCACTGCACATCGCCCTACACACCACTGCACATCGCCCTACACACCACTGTACCATCTCCCTCACACCTACTGCATATCGCCCTACACACCACTGCATCGCCCTACACACCACTGCATATCGCCCTACACAACCACTGCACATCACATACCCAACACTGCATATCGGCCCTACACACCACTGCCTCGCCCTAACACACCACTGCATCGCCCTACACAACCACTGCACATCGCCCTACATACCAACTGCACATCGCCCTACACACCAGCTGCATCGCCTTATATTACACACCACTGCATCGCCCTACACACCACTGCACATCGCCCAACACACACTGCACAATGCCCTACACACCACTGCACATCGTCCTACACACCACTGCATATCGGGCCCTACACACCACCTGCATATCGGCCCTACACACCACTGCACATCGCCCTACACACCACTGCACTATCGCCCCTCAACACACTGCATCGCCCTCACACCAACTGCACATCACCCCTCACACCACAGCACATCACCCCTCACACCACTGTACATCGCCCTACACACACGGCACATCGTCCTACACACCACTGCTACACTTCGTCCTACACACCACCTGCACATCGTCCTACACACCACCTGTACATCGCCCTACGCTCCACTGCATCACCCTCACACCACTGCATCGCCCTACATACCACTGCATCGCCCTACGACACCACTGCATCGCCCTACACACCACTGACACATCGCCCTACACACCACAGCATATCGCCCTACGCACAACTGCCATCGCCCTGCATACCACTTGCGTTCGCCCTACACACCACTGCATCGCCCCTACACACCACTGCATCACCCTACACACCACTGCACATCGCCCTACACACCACTGGCACATCCACCATACACAACACTGCATCGCCCCTCACACCATTGCACATCGCCCTACACACCACTGCACATCGCCCTACACACCACTGCACTATCGCCATACACACCCACTGCATCGCCCCCTCACACCAATTGCACATCGCCCTACACACCACTGCACAATCGCCCTACACACCACTGCACATCGCCATACACACACTGCATCGCCCTCCACACCATTGCACATCGCCCTACTCACCACTGCACATCGCCCTACACACCACTTGCACATCGCCCTACACACACTGCACATCGTCCTACACACCACTGCACATCGCTCTACACCCAACCACTTGCACATCGCCCTACACACAACTGCACATCGCCTCCCATGCATCGTCAACACCACTGCACATCGTCTACACACACTGCACATGCCCTACACACCCACTGCACATCGCCCATACACACCCACTGCACATCGCCCTACACACCTCTGCACATCGCCCTACCACCTCTGCACATCGCTCCTACACACCATGCAACATCGCCTACACACCACTGCACAACGCCCTACTCACCACTGCACATCGTCCCCTACACACACCACATCCCCCCCGCACATCGTCCTACACACCCACTGCACATTCGCCCTACCACCACTGTACATCGCCCTCACACCACTGCACTATCGCCCCTACACACCACTGCACATCACCTATCACACCACTGCACAATCGCCCTACACACCACTGAATCGCTCTACACACACTGCACCATCGCCCTACACACCACTGCACATCACCATACCACCACTGCACATCGCCCTACACTCCACTTGTATCGCCCTACACACCACTGCACATCGCCCTACATACCAATGTACATCGCCCTAAACCACCACTGCATCGCTCCACACACCACTGCAATATCACATACACACCACTGTACATCCGCCTCTACACACCACTGCATATCGCCCTACACACCACTGCCACATCGCCCCTACACACCTCTGTACATCGCCCTTCACACCACTGTATGGCATCGCCCTCAAACCACTGCATATCGCCCTACACACCACTGCATCGCCCCTACACACCACTGCATCGCCCTACACACCACTGCATATAGCCCTACACACACTGCACATCACCATACACACCACTGCACATCGCCATACCACACCACTGCAATCGCCTACACACCCACTGCACATCGCCCTACACACCATTGCACATCGCCCTACACACACTGCACATCGCCCTACACACCACTGCACATCGCCCTACACACCCACTGCATATCGCCCTACACACACTACACCCCCACACCACTGCACATGACTCACCACGACTGCACTTCGCCATACACACCACTGCACA
>JAXIVJ010009986.1:0-48978 GCA_036785665.1 Chirona hameri
CCTCCGGCTGCATAGCGCCCGACTGTTCCTCCGGCTGCATAGCGCCCGACCTGTTCCTCCGGCTGCATAGCGCCCGACTGTTCCTCCGGCTGCATAGCGCCCGACTGTTCCTCCGGCTGCATAGCGCCCGACTGTTCCTCCGGCTGCATAGCGCCCGACTGTTCCTCCGCTGTTATCTCGCCCGACTGTTCCTCCGGCTGCATAGCGCCCGACTGTTCCTCCGGCTGCATAGCGCCCGACTGTTCCTCCGGCTGCATAGCGCCCGACTGTTCCTCCGGCTGCATAGCGCCCGACTGTTCCTCCGCTGTTATCTCGCCCGACTGTTCCTCCGGCTGCATAGCGCCCGACTGTTCCTCCGGCTGCATAGCGCCCGACTGTTCCTCCGGCTGCATAGCTCGCCCGACTGTTCCTCCGGCTGCATATCGCCCGACTGTTCCTCCGGCTGCATAGCGCCCGACTGTTCCTCCGGCTGCATAGCGCCCGACTGTTCCTCCGGCTGCATAGCGCCCGACTGTTCCTCCGGCTGCTTATCTCGCCCGACTGTTCCTCCGGCTGCATAGCGCCCGACTGTTCCTCCGGCTGCATAGCGCCCGACTGTTCCTCCGGCTGCATAGCGCCCGACTGTTCCTCCGGCTGTTATCTCGCCCGACTGTTCCTCCGGCTGCATAGCGCCCGACTGTTCCTCCGGCTGCATAGCGCCCGACTGTTCCTCCGGCTGCATAGCGCCCGACTGTTCCTCCGGCTGTTATCTCGCCCGACTGTTCCTCCGGCTGCATAGCGCCCGACTGTTCCTCCGGCTGCATAGCGCCCGACTGTTCCTCCGGCTGCATAGCGCCCGACTGTTCCTCCGGCTGCATAGCGCCCGACTGTTCCTCCGGCTGCATAGCGCCCGACTGTTCCTCCGGCTGCATAGCGCCCGACTGTTCCTCGGCTGTATCTCGCCCGACTGTTCCTCCGGCTGCATAGCGCCCGACTGTTCCTCCGGCTGCATAGCGCCCGACTGTTCCTCCGGCTGCATAGCGCCCGACTGTTCCTCCGGCTGCATAGCGCCCGACTGTTCCTCCGGCTGCATAGCGCCCGACTGTTCCTCCGGCTGCATAGCGCCCGACTGTTCCTCCGGCTGCATAGCGCCCGACTGTTCCCTCCGGCTGCATAGCGCCGACTGTTCCTCCGGCTGCATAGCGCCCGACTGTTCCTCCGGCTGCATAGCGCCCGACTGTTCCTCCGGCTGTTATCTCGCCCGACTGTTCCTCCGGCTGCATAGCGCCCGACTGTTCCTCCGGCTGCATAGCGCCCGACTGTTCCTCCGGCTGCATAGCGCCCGACTGTTCCTCCGGCTGCATAGCGCCCGACTGTTCCTCCGGCTGCATAGCGCCCGACTGTTCCTCCGGCTGTTATCTCGCCCGACTGTTCCTCCGGCTGTTATCTCGCCCGACTGTTCCTCCGGCTGCATAGCGCCCGACTGTTCCTCCGGCTGTATAGCGCCCGACTGTTCCTCCGGCTGCATAGCGCCCGACTGTTCCTCCGGCTGCATAGCGCCCGACTGTTCCTCCGGCTGCATAGCGCCCGACTGTTCCTCCGGCTGTTATCTCGCCCGACTGTTCCTCCGGCTGCATAGCGCCCGACTGTTCCTCCGGCTGCATAGCGCCCGACTGTTCCTCCGGCTGTTATCTCGCCCGACTGTTCCTCCGGCTGCATAGCGCCCGACTGTTCCTCCGGCTGTTATCTCGCCCGACTGTTCCTCCGGCTGCATAGCGCCCGACTGTTCATCCGGCTGCATAGCGCCCGACTGTTCCTCCGGCTGCATAGCGCCCGACTGTTCCTCCGGCTGCATAGCGCCCGACTGTTCCTCCGGCTGTTATCTCGCCGACTGTTCCTCCGGCTGCATAGCGCCCGACTGTTCCTCCGGCTGCATAGCGCCCGACTGTTCCTCCGGCTGCATAGCGCCCGACTGTTCCTCCGGCTGCATAGCGCCCGACTGTTCCTCCGGCTGCATAGCGCCCGACTGTTCCTCCGGCTGCATAGCGCCCGACTGTTCCTCCGGCTGCATAGCGCCCGACTGTTCCTCCGGCTGCATAGCGCCCGACTGTTCCTCCGGCTGTATAGCGCCCGACTGTTCCTCCGGCTGTATAGCGCCCGACTGTTCCTCCGGCTGCATAGCGCCCGACTGTTCCTCCGGCTGCATAGCGCCCGACTGTTCCTCCGGCTGTATAGCGCCCGACTGTTCCTCCGGCTGCATAGCGCCCGACTGTTCCTCCGGCTGCATAGCGCCCGACTGTTCCTCCGGCTGCATAGCGCCCGACTGTTCCTCCGGCTGTTATCTCGCCCGACTGTTCCTCCGGCTGCATAGCGCCCGACTGTTCCTCCGGCTGTTATCTCGCCCGACTGTTCCTCCGGCTGTTATCTCGCCCGACTGTTCCTCCGGCTGCATAGCGCCCGACTGTTCCTCCGGCTGTTATCTCGCCCGACTGTTCCTCCGGCTGCATAGCGCCCGACTGTTCCTCCGGCTGCATAGCGCCCGACTGTTCCTCCGGCTGCATAGCGCCCGACTGTTCCTCCGGCTGTTATCTCGCCCGACTGTTCCTCCGGCTGTTATCTCGCCCGACTGTTCCTCCGGCTGCATAGCGCCCGACTGTTCCTCCGGCTGCATAGCGCCCGACTGTTCCTCCGGCTGTTATCTCGCCCGACTGTTCCTCCGGCTGCATAGCGCCCGACTGTTCCTCCGGCTGCATAGCGCCCGACTGTTCCTCCGGCTGTATAGCGCCCGACTGTTCCTCCTGCTGCATAGCGCCCGACTGTTCCTCCGGCTGCATAGCGCCCGACTGTTCCTCCGGCTGCATAGCGCCCGACTGTTCCTCCGGCTGTATAGCGCCCGACTGTTCCTCCGGCTGCATAGCGCCCGACTGTTCCTCCGGCTGTTATCTCGCCCGACTGTTCCTCCGGCTGCATAGCGCCCGACTGTTCCTCCGGCTGCATAGCGCCCGACTGTTCCTCCGGCTGCATAGCGCCCGACTGTTCCTCCGGCTGTTATCTCGCCCGACTGTTCCTCCGGCTGCATAGCGCCCGACTGTTCCTCCGGCTGCATAGCGCCCGACTGTTCCTCCGGCTGCATAGCGCCCGACTGTTCCTCCGGCTGCATAGCGCCCGACTGTTCCTCCGGCTGTATAGCGCCCGACTGTTCCTCCGGCTGCATAGCGCCCGACTGTTCCTCCGGCTGTTATCTCGCCCGACTGTTCCTCCGGCTGTTATCTCGCCCGACTGTTCCTCCGGCTGCATAGCGCCCGACTGTTCCTCCGGCTGCATAGCGCCCGACTGTTCCTCCGGCTGCATAGCGCCCGACTGTTCCTCCGGCTGTATAGCGCCCGACTGTTCCTCCGGCTGTATAGCGCCCGACTGTTCCTCCGGCTGCATAGCGCCCGACTGTTCCTCCGGCTGTATAGCGCCCGACTGTTCCTCCGGCTGCATAGCGCCCGACTGTTCCTCCGGCTGTTATCTCGCCCGACTGTTCCTCCGGCTGTTATCTCGCCCGACTGTTCCTCCGGCTGCATAGCGCCCGACTGTTCCTCCGGCTGTATAGCGCCCGACTGTTCCTCCGGCTGTATAGCGCCCGACTGTTCCTCCGGCTGCATAGCGCCCGACTGTTCCTCCGGCTGCATAGCGCCCGACTGTTCCTCCGGCTGCATAGCGCCCGACTGTTCCTCCGGCTGCATAGCGCCCGACTGTTCCTCCGGCTGCATAGCGCCCGACTGTTCTTCCGGCTGCATAGCGCCCGACTGTTCCTCCGGCTGCATAGCGCCCGACTGTTCCTCCGGCTGCATAGCGCCCGACTGTTCCTCCGGCTGCATAGCGCCCGACTGTTCCTCCGGCTGCATAGCGCCCGACTGTTCTTCCGGCTGCATAGCGCCCGACTGTTCCTCCGGCTGTTATCTCGCCCGACTGTTCCTCCGGCTGTTATCTCGCCCGACTGTTCCTCCGGCTGCATAGCGCCCGACTGTTCCTCCGGCTGCATAGCGCCCGACTGTTCCTCCGGCTGCATAGCGCCCGACTGTTCCTCCGGCTGTATAGCGCCCGACTGTTCCTCCGGCTGTATAGCGCCCGACTGTTCCTCCGGCTGCATAGCGCCCGACTGTTCCTCCGGCTGCATAGCGCCCGACTGTTCCTCCGGCTGCATAGCGCCCGACTGTTCCTCCGGCTGTATAGCGCCCGACTGTTCCTCCGGCTGCATAGCGCCCGACTGTTCCTCCGGCTGCATAGCGCCCGACTGTTCCTCCGGCTGCATAGCGCCCGACTGTTCCTCCGGCTGTTATCTCGCCCGACTGTTCCTCCGGCTGTTATCTCGCCCGACTGTTCCTCCGGCTGCATAGCGCCCGACTGTTCCTCCGGCTGCATAGCGCCCGACTGTTCCTCCGGCTGCATAGCGCCCGACTGTTCCTCCGGCTGCATAGCGCCCGACTGTTCCTCCGGCTGTATAGCGCCCGACTGTTCCTCCGGCTGTTATCTCGCCCGACTGTTCCTCCGGCTGTTATCTCGCCCGACTGTTCCTCCGGCTGCATAGCGCCCGACTGTTCCTCCGGCTGCATAGCGCCCGACTGTTCCTCCGGCTGCATAGCGCCCGACTGTTCCTCCGGCTGCATAGCGCCCGACTGTTCCTCCGGCTGCATAGCGCCCGACTGTTCCTCCGGCTGTTATCTCGCCCGACTGTTCCTCCGGCTGTTATCTCGCCCGACTGTTCCTCCGGCTGTTATCTCGCCCGACTGTTCCTCCGGCTGCATAGCGCCCGACTGTTCCTCCGGCTGTTATCTCGCCCGACTGTTCCTCCGGCTGCATAGCGCCCGACTGTTCCTCCGGCTGTTATCTCGCCCGACTGTTCCTCCGGCTGCATAGCGCCCGACTGTTCCTCCGGCTGCATAGCGCCCGACTGTTCCTCCGGCTGTATAGCGCCCGACTGTTCCTCCGGCTGCATAGCGCCCGACTGTTCCTCCGGCTGTTATCTCGCCCGACTGTTCCTCCGGCTGCATAGCGCCCGACTGTTCCTCCGGCTGTTATCTCGCCCGACTGTTCCTCCGGCTGCATAGCGCCCGACTGTTCCTCCGGCTGCATAGCGCCCGACTGTTCCTCCGGCTGTTATCTCGCCCGACTGTTCCTCCGGCTGTTATCTCGCCCGACTGTTCCTCCGGCTGCATAGCGCCCGACTGTTCCTCCGGCTGTTATCTCGCCCGACTGTTCCTCCGGCTGTTATCTCGCCCGACTGTTCCTCCGGCTGTATAGCGCCCGACTGTTCCTCCGGCTGCATAGCGCCCGACTGTTCCTCCGGCTGTTATCTCGCCCGACTGTTCCTCCGGCTGCATAGCGCCCGACTGTTCCTCCGGCTGTTATCTCGCCCGACTGTTCCTCCGGCTGCATAGCGCCCGACTGTTCCTCCGGCTGCATAGCGCCCGACTGTTCCTCCGGCTGTTATCTCGCCCGACTGTTCCTCCGGCTGCATAGCGCCCGACTGTTCCTCCGGCTGCATAGCGCCCGACTGTTCCTCCGGCTGTTATCTCGCCCGACTGTTCCTCCGGCTGTTATCTCGCCCGACTGTTCCTCCGGCTGTTATCTCGCCCGACTGTTCCTCCGGCTGCATAGCGCCCGACTGTTCCTCCGGCTGTTATCTCGCCCGACTGTTCCTCCGGCTGCATAGCGCCCGACTGTTCCTCCGGCTGTTATCTCGCCCGACTGTTCCTCCGGCTGTTATCTCGCCCGACTGTTCCTCCGGCTGTTATCTCGCCCGACTGTTCCTCCGGCTGCATAGCGCCCGACTGTTCCTCCGGCTGTTATCTCGCCCGACTGTTCCTCCGGCTGCATAGCGCCCGACTGTTCCTCCGGCTGCATAGCGCCCGACTGTTCCTCCGGCTGTATAGCGCCCGACTGTTCCTCCGGCTGCATAGCGCCCGACTGTTCCTCCGGCTGTATAGCGCCCGACTGTTCCTCCGGCTGTTATCTCGCCCGACTGTTCCTCCGGCTGTATAGCGCCCGACTGTTCCTCCGGCTGCATAGCGCCCGACTGTTCCTCCGGCTGTTATCTCGCCCGACTGTTCCTCCGGCTGTTATCTCGCCCGACTGTTCCTCCGGCTGCATAGCGCCCGACTGTTCCTCCGGCTGCATAGCGCCCGACTGTTCCTCCGGCTGCATAGCGCCCGACTGTTCCTCCGGCTGCATAGCGCCCGACTGTTCCTCCGGCTGTTATCTCGCCCGACTGTTCCTCCGGCTGCATAGCGCCCGACTGTTCCTCCGGCTGCATAGCGCCCAACTGTTCCTCCGGCTGTTATCTCGCCCGACTGTTCCTCCGGCTGTTATCTCGCCCGACTGTTCCTCCGGCTGCATAGCGCCCGACTGTTCCTCCGGCTGCATAGCGCCCGACTGTTCCTCCGGCTGCATAGCGCCCGACTGTTCCTCCGGCTGTTATCTCGCCCGACTGTTCCTCCGGCTGCATAGCGCCCGACTGTTCCTCCGGCTGCATAGCGCCCGACTGTTCCTCCGGCTGCATAGCGCCCGACTGTTCCTCCGGCTGTTATCTCGCCCGACTGTTCCTCCGGCTGCATAGCGCCCGACTGTTCCTCCGGCTGTATAGCGCCCGACTGTTCCTCCGGCTGCATAGCGCCCGACTGTTCCTCCGGCTGTTATCTCGCCCGACTGTTCCTCCGGCTGCATAGCGCCCGACTGTTCCTCCGGCTGCATAGCGCCCGACTGTTCCTCCGGCTGTTATCTCGCCCGACTGTTCCTCCGGCTGCATAGCGCCCGACTGTTCCTCCGGCTGCATAGCGCCCGACTGTTCCTCCGGCTGCATAGCGCCCGACTGTTCCTCCGGCTGCATAGCGCCCGACTGTTCCTCCGGCTGCATAGCGCCCGACTGCTCCTCCGGCTGTATAGCGCCCGACTGTTCCTCCGGCTGCATAGCGCCCGACTGTTCCTCCGGCTGTATAGCGCCCGACTGTTCCTCCGGCTGCATAGCGCCCGACTGTTCCTCCGGCTGCATAGCGCCCGACTGTTCCTCCGGCTGCATAGCGCCCGACTGTTCCTCCGGCTGTATAGCGCCCGACTGTTCCTCCGGCTGCATAGCGCCCGACTGTTCCTCCGGCTGCATAGCGCCCGACTGTTCCTCCGGCTGCATAGCGCCCGACTGTTCCTCCGGCTGTATAGCGCCCGACTGTTCCTCCGGCTGCATAGCGCCCGACTGTTCCTCCGGCTGCATAGCGCCCGACTGTTCCTCCGGCTGTTATCTCGCCCGACTGTTCCTCCGGCTGCATAGCGCCCGACTGTTCCTCCGGCTGCATAGCGCCCGACTGTTCCTCCGGCTGCATAGCGCCCGACTGTTCCTCCGGCTGCATAGCGCCCGACTGTTCCTCCGGCTGCATAGCGCCCGACTGTTCCTCCGGCTGTATAGCGCCCGACTGTTCCTCCGGCTGCATAGCGCCCGACTGTTCCTCCGGCTGCATAGCGCCCGACTGTTCCTCCGGCTGTATAGCGCCCGACTGTTCCTCCGGCTGTATAGCGCCCGACTGTTCCTCCGGCTGCATAGCGCCCGACTGTTCCTCCGGCTGCATAGCGCCCGACTGTTCCTCCGGCTGTATAGCGCCCGACTGTTCCTCCGGCTGCATAGCGCCCGACTGTTCCTCCGGCTGCATAGCGCCCGACTGTTCCTCCGGCTGTTATCTCGCCCGACTGTTCCTCCGGCTGTATAGCGCCCGACTGTTCCTCCGGCTGCATAGCGCCCGACTGTTCCTCCGGCTGCATAGCGCCCCGAGCCGTGCTCCTCGGTCTGACTCACATCCGGCTGCATCGACAGGCATCGCCACCGACATGAGCGTCTGGGAAGGCATCGTGGTCTCGCCTCTGGAGAA
Organism: Chirona hameri; assembly: GCA_036785665.1. Lineage (NCBI taxonomy): Eukaryota > Metazoa > Arthropoda > Thecostraca > Balanomorpha > Balanidae > Chirona > Chirona hameri. The sequence goes on from JAXIVJ010009986.1 coordinate 7,881, forward strand.
GGCCTACGAGAAGCCTCCAGAGAGGAAGGAGGGAGAGCCAGGCGACGACATAGGAGAGGACGACGACATGGACATGGCGGAGAACTGAGCAGGGACGGAGAGGCTCCTTCGCAGGACTGAGGAGACAAGCCTCCTTCACTGGCACTGGCAAACCAAGGACTGGTGGTATGGCCCAGTGTGTGGGGATGTGCTGTGTGCATACTCCCGGTAGTTATGGTGAACGCAAACCCAAACGTGTGTGTCTGTGTGTGTTGGTGTTTTAATTGTATGTGATTTTGTGGCGTGTAAGACGCGTGTCGGCGTACGAGGTGGATAATCGACTCTTCATTGACCTTTTGTAAGCCCGCCGATTGGTTCCAGGAATCTCTAAACCCAACATTTTCCTATTCGTTGGCTCGTGACGAGGTTTTCAAATCGAATTGGTGTCGAGCGGTTTGTGATTTGGTTTTAGGGTGAGTTCCGAGTGACTGCGTGTGAGAGGTAGCAAATGTTTCGTCTGTCTGTCCCCGCACCGTGTGGGACCACGGCCGTGGTCTGGCCGTTACACACGCCTGCAGGGTGTATCGGATCCGTCTTTATTTCCATTCTATTCTAGAAACACGCGTCATTCATCTTGATCGAATACATCACCGTCACATGTGGCCAACGTTCGACATCGGTTTGAGTCATCGAAGTCGAGCACTAAATACATTTGAAAATGCAAACGACGGACAACAATTATACGCGTCGATAATTAAAGTTGGATCGAGATTGATAACAGTGATTGTCTGATTATAGACGCAGAAATAATTGGCAACAAACACCACTGGTTTCTTCCGTATTTTAGTGGCACATCGAATAGACAAACACTACCATTTCAACAAAACCGACATACGGTTGACTACCATGGCACTTGCTGACTAGAGCTTGACTAGCATTCGTAATATCAAAGGGTTCTAAAAACAGCAACGAGACTAGATTATGTTATCCTAACAATTAACTACGAAGTGTCGGCTCAGCCTTCACAATCGTTCAAAATCTGATGTGGCCCGACGACAGATCTAGCAGATCTGTCAGGCATGTAAGCCTGAGCCAGACTAACAAACAAGGTCTGAGGACAACACAGACCAACAACAAACATCTATCACTCAATCTTTGTCTGGTTGCGCGGATTTGCCATTATTTACCAGATTTCTCATGAAGCCAGAAGATCTGCACTTGTAGGCAACAGCTGATGGATTCAATTCGACAAAATGTACAAATAATTGGCATTCTGGCGGACCCAAAAACCGATTCTAGGATTCGATTCGATAGGATCTGGATCCGCTGGGATCAAGATCCACCTGCTGTTTTATAGTGAGACCCCAGATCCAATCGGATTTGTAGACATCTTCCTGGATCCAGAATCCGCTTCTGGGATCCACTTGCAATATACATGTTTTTCAGCAACTCGGCATGTGGATTATACACGGGGTGAGAGTTAACAGCGGGCTTGGTTACCACACACGAGGGATACGCACTACACCGAGGAGAGGAGATCTCACAAAATCGCGTCCAACACGCTGCAAATCAGTATACAACATCACTGACAAACAGCTAACGGGAATTGGCTGGGTGACGTCACCGAACCACTGGCACCAATTTCAACAGTGCCAGATCCTGCCTCCCTACACCAGCAGGCAGCACCAATCTCAGCATTACAACTGCCATCCCTGCCTCCGTCGGAAGACCCAGTCAATGCGTATGGAGCACGGTCGGCCCACACACAGCGTGGAGAGCACGATCGGCCCACACACGGCGTGGAGAGCACGATCGGCCCACACACGGCGTGGAGAGCACGATCGGCCCACACACGGCGTGGAGAGCACGATCGGCCCACACGGCGTGGAGAGCACGATCGGCCCACACCCGATGTAGAGCACGATCGGCCCACACGGCGTGGAGAGCACGATCGGCCCACACGGCGTGGAGAGCACGATCGGCCCACACCCGATGTAGAGCACGATCGGCCCACACCCGATGTAGAGCACGATCGGCCCACACACGATGTAGAGCACGATCGGCACACACGGCGTGGAGAGCACGATCGGCACACGGCGTGGAGAGCACGATCGGCACACACGGCGTGGAGAGCACGATCGGCACACACGGCGTGGAGAGCACGATCGGCACACACGGCGTGGAGAGCACGATCGGCACACACGGCGTGGAGAGCACGATCGGCACACACGGCGTGGAGAGCACGATCGGCACACACGGCGTGGAGAGCACGATCGGCACACACGGCGTGGAGAGCACGATCGGCACACACGGCGTGGAGAGCACGATCGGCACACACGGCGTGGAGAGCACGATCGGCACACACAAGGCGTGGAGAGCACGATCGGCCCTCACAAGGCGTGGAGAGCACGATCGGCCCACATCCGATGTAGAGCACGATCGGCACACACGATGTAGAACACGATCGGCCCACAAGGCGTGGAGAGCACGATCGGCCCACACCCGATGTAGAGCACGATCGGCCCACACTGCGTGGAGAGCACAATCGACCCACACACGATGTAGAGCACGATCGGCCCACACGGCGTGGAGAGCACGATCGGCCCACACGGCGTGGAGAGCACGATCGGCCCACACGGCGTGGAGAGCACGATCGGCCCACACGGCGTGGAGAGCACGATCGGCCCACACGGCGTGGAGAGCACGATCGGCCCACACACGATGTAGAGCACGATCGGCCCACACGGCGTGGAGAGCACGGTCGGCCCACACACGGCGTGGATACCCAGCTCACACGCAGGGGTTATTCTCACCATGGAGCGCGGCGTTTGCGCAGGTGACGCGTTTGTCCGAGGGCAGGTCTCCGTTCCCCACAGGCACCGGAATGCGGAACAATCTGCCGCTCTGCGCGAGGCTCCAGTCCGTCTCGCCCTCTGGCAGCTGCATGCAGGCGCAGAGCCGGTAGGCGGCGACCGCGTGCGCCGCGCCCGCGCGACCCTGCGCCCAGGGGATGCTGCGGACATCCAGCCGAACACCACCGCCACCCTGCATCACCACGCTACCGTTGACGCTCTTCAGGTGGAGCTCCTGGTCGGCCGACAGGATGATCTCCTTGCCGTCGATGTAGGTGCCCTCACTGCCCTTCATGTGGACTTGCGTGGAAGCCTGCAGCTTCAGAGACTGGTCCACGGGACTGACGACGCGCCGGGTGCGCACCTCCTGCACGCGCAGACTGCGCACGCCGTCCGGCAGGCCGAAGTTGGGGAAGTCGGTGCTGAAGAAGGGAGACCCGGTAGCGGTAGCGGCGGCGGAGACGGAGACGGCGGCCCTCTGTACGCCCTCCACACGGACGGTCGACTGAGCAGGGTTCTGAGTGGAGGGAGGAGACAGCCGCACACGCTGACTGTCGGTGGGCTCGAAGCCGGCGTCCGGAGCGTCAGACACCTGGCGGTGAGCGGCGGAGTTAGTAGCACCTAACGTGAGACGGGGCGGGACACACCCAAGAACAAAGCGAAACGTCACGCAAGTTACTCAAATCAAATCGGCCTGCACGCCTCAGATGGTTATTAGACTCGCTGAGAGACTGACCAGTTATGTCAACAGGAGGAGAACACCAGTCCGTACAACTTTCAGTAGGTTCCACACAGCTGACAGCAACCGTAGTGAAGTTATGTCTATGTACAGTGTTCCGACCAACAGGACAGCAGCTGTACCACTCACCAGAAGGTCCACCTGTCCAACATCGCCAGTGATTGTCATCGGGTCGCTGTCGAAGCCGAAGAACTGTCCATCGGGCTTGTACAGCCGGTCCAGGTTGACCGTGCCCGGGAGCACCATGCCGCTGCCGACGAACTGTCGGCACGGGGACAGGGTGGGGGTCATTCGGGGGCGGCCGCAGCACCAGGCCGCTGCCCACAAACTGTCGGCACGGTCACAGGGTGGGGGTCATTCGGGGGCGGCCCAAACTGTCGGCACGGTCACAGGGTGGGGGTCATTCGGGGGCGGCCCAAACTGTCGGCACGGTCACAGGGTGGGGGTCATTCGGGGGCGGCCCAAACTGTCGGCACGGTGACAGGGTGGGGGTCATTCGGGGGCGGCTCAAACTGTCGGCACGGTCACAGGGTGGGGGTCATTCGGGGGCGGCCGCTGACAGGCTATACGGATCACAGTCCAGACACAGACCATACCGCTGGAGTTATGAGACCAGCAGGCGCCGCATTTACCACTGCAATCTGCTGGTTCACTACGTTAGGGAACGATGGCCTGGTTAGGGAACATGGCATGAACTTATCGTTTTTCTGGGTTATTAGCGAGCGGATGTCCACGGAAAATGAATTGTCATATGGTACAAAAATATTGATTCTTCAATACCTTGCACTTATTTTCTATGACAGTTTAATATAGGGCTGACAAAAAGTAAATTATTAAAAAAATAATTTGGATCCCAGGGCGATCATGAGTGGAATATTTTATAAATGTATACGTTTTCGTCTGACGAACTGTTGGCGCCATTACCTACCTTTCTATGGTCAGATTTTCCAGTTTTAGGACTTCGCTTTGAAAACCCAAAAATATTTCGGGAACTATGACATCCAGGAAAAAAAACGAAAAAGCAATAGAAAGTTATTGGACAATGCAATCGCTATGGTGTCCTCACATTTTTGCTCAGGTCAGCGGTTTGGGCTCCAGAGGTCATCAAAGGTCAAAAAGGCTATTTTTGGCAAAACTGTTTTTCACAAATAACTTTTTACCTAATACAGGTAAGGCAATTTGTTTGACGCCATCGTGTTTGTCTCGTCAAGGCGCTTTGAATCATTCGAGTTGACCAGGTTAAGTCAACTTAAAAAATTGACAGGTTAAGGTCAAGGTGACCCAAGTAGGTCATGTTGCATGTTGGGAGACGTGCCTAGACAAGACAAACACATTGGTACCAGTTTCACTTCTTTATCTTCATTCTGTCGAGAGTTTTTGACAAAAAAAAGTGTTGGTGACCTCGGATGACCTCATGTGACCTTGCAGGGGTCCCCTGAGCAAAATATTTGCCTGCAACATCAAGAAGGTCTAGAGTAACACACCAGACCATAACAAGTTGGCCCGATCTGATGTGTGATCTCTAAATGGAAAGCATTTGCCAAGTATTTGTCGTTGCCAGCAATAATTTGCAAATGCAATGCAATTTGGCGGACAACCATGCAACGCTACAGGAATATTATTGTTAGCGTTGGATTCACGACACATTTTTCGATATAGAACAGGGGTACGTTCGTTTGAACAATTGCGCGTTGTTCATTCAATAACCACAAATGATCAAGGGAGTAGGCGTTTTCCGACATTTGTAACGTTAAATGACCAATAATTATTTATATAATACAAAAAGGCGGACCAACCGCAACAGTTACAAAGTACCGGAATTGGTTAGCTTATTCCTGAACAATGGTATTATCTGGCATGGGGGTACGTTTGTCACATTTCCAGATGAATACGTTGTAAACATGATTATATTACGAATTTAGCCCATTTTCCCTATGGCGGCCTTACGCTTCCAGCCGCCAGGGAGCGGCTCGGTCCGTAACGAACTAGGCCAACCCAATGCAGTGAGACGTGCCAGACGTGCAAATTAACCACATCTGTGGACCCATGGCTAAATGAATCAAACACGGCAGCTTCTGTCGCCACATGAAGGACGTGACAACCTAAGGTGCAGCTCTCACTCACTCAGTGTGCCCCGTCTAAACACATACCACTACATTAGAGACGTTGTACTTAACCATATCCCTGTCCGGGACGGGGGGGGGGGGCGAATCGCACCCCGGAGGTTTTCGTGTGCTGCACATTCATTATTGAAGCTAAGGTCTTCAAATTTTCTGACTTTTCCTAACTTTTCATTGCGCATCTGATGGTGAGCTTTTGTTTTTAAACAAATTTGCCTCATAAGCGGCTCCAGGAGCACTTTCTGGGAGGCATGTTCGGGCGTTTTTTATACCACAAATTTGCATGGTTAAACACTCGCGGAGGGTTTATTTTGTTTCTGCTAAATGCAAGCACAAGGAGATACTAGTAGACAATTGCAAGGGCTTTCAGACATATATCTCGAATTTGAAAAAAAATTGATTTGAAAATTTTGAATTTTTTAAAAAATACATTTTTTTCTTTACATGTATATACAATTTCCATTTTTAAACCAATCGAAAAATACCTGAAACGCCCCCGAGATATTATACCAGTATATGTACAAGAAAGTCGATATCTTGATAACTGATAAAGTTATAACCCGAACACTGCTGGAAGTTCGCGCTAACCACGAAGGGTTGATTTCCGCTTCCGCTAATATCTCAATAACTACGAAACGCAACGACAAGCGGAATGTTTGTCGCTGCGAATTGTTTTTGATGAAATGAATGGTAAAGTAGCGCCAACCCGGAAAGAATGCCCAGTCACCATTTCCGCAGTCACCTCAAGGTCATCCGCGGTGACGAACATTTTTGGCAATAACTCTTGACATGATATAGATAGAGCTGAAACTGGTACCAATGTGTTTTTTCGTCAATACGCGTCTTATTGTATGCAACATGACCTACTTTGGCCACCTTGACCTTGACCTTGACCTAAGGTGAACATTTCAAATGACCTTACCAGGTCAAACTTGATATATTTCGATGCGTCTTGACGAGAGAAACACGATGGTGGCAAAATTATTGTTCTATAGGTAAACATATATTCACAAAAACGTGTTTGCCAAAAAATGACCTTTTTAACTTTGATGACCCGTAGAGCCCAAACGAGTGACCTAAGCTCAAATCTGACGAAACCCTGCCGAAAGAGCCTTTCCATAGCTTTCGATTGCTGTTTTCGGTGTCTTCCTAGCTATAAAAGTTTTGGAGATAATTCGTAATGTCTAGATAAATCAAAATCATGGGAATTTGGGTACATTTGACCTCGTTCGACCTTGAAAATATTGACCCCAGGTCATACAAATTTCACAAAAGAGAGCTCCCTGTAGGTCTTTTCCACCCACCAAATTTCGTTGTTGTAGCTCTCATAGGAGCCGAGATATCAGGGGGGAGGGGGCGAATCGCCCCCGGACAGATTTAACGTAAAAAAAGCCGGACAGGAATAGGGTTAACCCGCGCCGTGCCGGGGGGGGGGGGGGGGGAAGTTAGACACCTGCCCCCTCAGGTTTTTAGAGAATAGCGAACAAACGGCGGTGCGCAGCGCCGCCGTTTTTGTCACAGCTGTTCCGGCATCAATTGCCCACATTATGTAAAAAAAATACCTCGGGTCATCGCAGGTCAGGTCACCAGACCAGGTCACGTGACCCGACATCAAAAACAAATTGTGGTCGTATCACAGTCAGAGTTTTTAGATGATCGGTTTTACACTTACAGGATTTCATAAGGTCATATATATCTACAATTCGTATATCTTGGATTTGTATATCAGCGACCTCAGGTCGGGTCAATTTCGTGACCTCCCCATTATAAGTCAATGGGAAATATTAAAATGCTTCCTATTCCAAGGATACGTAATATATCAGCCTAATTCCTTATGGATCATGTTATTATATGCTATTCTTGATGACCTAGGTGCCATTTTTGTTCAGTGACCTCTACAGGGTCAGCTGAGGTCATCCGAGGCCACCAACAGTTGTATGTCAATAACTCTGGACATAATGACGATAGACAAGTGAAACCGACTCCAATGTGTTTGTCTCGTCGAGGCACGTCTTCCCATATGCAACATGACCTTCTTAGGTCACCACTTGACCTTGACCTGAGGTCAAATTTTTAAGTTGACCTAACCTGGTCAACACTAATATGAGTCGAAACGCCTTGACGAGACATACACGATGACATCAAAATTATTGACTTGTCGTTATTGGCTAAAAAGCTATTCGTGAAATACTGTTTTGTAAAAGATAGCCTTTTTGACAATTGATGATCTCTGTAGCCTAAACTATTAATCTGAGCTAAAATATGAGGACGCCTTATCAAGTCCATGTTTCAAGAGCTTTCCATTGCTCTTTTCCGTGTGTTCCTAGCTAGTATAGTTCCTGTGATATCTGGGAGTTTCTGGAGCGAAGTCCTAAAACTGGGAAATTTGACCTTTGACGACCTCTGGTGACCTCAATATTGGCTTCAAGAAGAAGACAAATATCTGAAGTATTTTCAAATGTGCTTGTCGAGAGCTTTTTAACGCCTTTTTCCGCGTCTTTCTAGTCCTTTCAGTTTGCGAGTAAGAGGGGGTTGTCTAACCCCGCCCCCCCCCCCCCCCCCCCCGGCACGGCGAAGGTGGCGCCGCCGAGCACCGGCACGGCGCGGGTTAAGCTGCAGCTCCCACTAGAATGAAACCGCCCCAGTAGACCGGGCACTGGAAAGTTTCTACTCAGTGACCCGTCCCAGCAGGCCGGACACCGTACAGTACCTGGACTCAGTGACCGGCCCCAGCAGGCCGGACACCGTACAGTACCTGGACTCAGTGACCGGCCTCTGCAGGCCGGACACCGTACAGTACCTGGACTCTGACCCACCCCAGCAGGCCGGACACCGTACAGTACCTGGACTCAGTGACCCGCCCCAGCAGGCCGGACACCGCACAGTACCTGGACTCAGTGAGCCGCCCCAGCAGGCCGGACCCCGTACAGTACCTGGACTCAGTGACCCGCCCCAGCAGGCCGGACACCGCACAGTACCTGGACTCAGTGAGCCGCCCCAGCAGGCCGGACCCCGTACAGTACCTGGACTCAGTGACCCGCCCCAGCAGGCCGGACACCATACAGTACCTGGACTCAGTGACCGGCCCCAGCAGGCCGGACACTGTACAGTACCTGGACTCTGACCCACCCCAGCAGGCCGGACACCGTACAGTACCTGGACTCTGACCCGCCCCAGCAGGCCGGACACCGTACAGTACCTGGACTCAGTGACCGGCCCCAGCAGGCCGGACACCGTACAGAACCTGGACTCTGACCCACCCCAGCAGACCGGAGACCGTACAGTACCTGGACTCAGTGAGCCGCCCCAGCAGGCCGGACACCATACAGTACCTGGACTCAGTGACCGGCCCCAGCAGGCCGGACACCGTACTCAGTGACCGGCCCCAGCAGGCCGGACACCGTACAGTACCTGGACTCAGTGAGCCGCCCCAGCAGGCCGGACACCGTACAGTACCTGGACTCAGTGACCCGCCTCAGCAGGCCGGACACCATACAGTACCTGGACTCAGTGACCCGCCTCAGCAGGCCGGACACCATACAGTACCTGGACGCTCTCCATGCCGACCGAGATGCGTAGCACGCTGATGAGCGTCAGCGTGATGAGCAGGTTGAAGACGGCCACCAGCAGCACCACGGCCACCAGCAGCCAGAAGGCGTACGATCGGCCGCCGCTGGCCGGCTCCGGCGGCTCCGTGGTCACCACCGTCTGCACTCTGCCAGCACAGAGCACAAGACAGACTGAAGTTTAAACGCTGTCCACACAGCACGCAACAGGCTCACACTGTCTGAACAGGAACACAGACACAGCATGGGTAATGATAGAAAGTGGCAAAGGAATGACTGAAATGTATACATTTATGAGTCACAAAAAGGGCAAATCATTTGATTTTGAGAATACCAGCATAACCATATATATGCATAATGAATGTGGTTTGGCCAAAAGACCAGTGTTATGGGGCTGTTCCAGCGCCCTCAACCGGAATAGGTAGAGGCTTCATTTTCTCCTCCGGTCGTTCCCGCGCCTCAACTAAAATCGGTTGAGCCTCCACCAACCTCAACCGGTTGAGCAAAACCTCCACCGCTCGGCGAGTGGTTGAGGTTGGTGGAGGAAAGTTAACGTTACGTGACGACAGTTTTGGCACACTGTCGCGCAATATTGGCGCGCTGTCCAGGCTGTTTACATTGGAAATCTCTACCGTCCGTTCCCATGCTCCGCTCCACCGCACCTCAACCGGCGGGATGCCGGTTGAGGGCGCTGGACCAGCCCCTTTATTAATACATTACAGCAGTTAACACAAATGTACACACTGATTTAATAAGTGAGGGCACAAAGTATTGTATAGCTTAGCACAGAAGGCTTGGATTTTTTTTCATTTTCTGGACTTTCTTCAGGACTGGAATTGTGTTATGTTTGGGCAGTGTGTAAAATACCTGCATATGATTTGGCTTTGCTGCTGCATTTCCGAGGCGCTGTTTCGACGCTAAACATCTCCCGTCGATTAAAAAAAAATGACCTCAGGTCATGAAACGAAAAATCCAACACTGTAAGCACACTGTTAGGAAATATGACATGCAGATAATTATAAACCTGAAACCTAAGCAGCCTTACCCATTAGTTGGTTGTGTGTACATTCCCATAGATTGGTGAGCGCTGTTTCTTCTCCTCTGACTCACAATGTAGTCCTGCATCTTCAACTGCTGGATATTCTGAATAAGAGACCATTAAAAGAACACATAAGTGGTTGAAACAATACATCAGTCATGCTATGACCTTCAACATCAGCTTTAAGTTTACAAGGAAATGCAGAGGATTTTAGCTCTTCTTGTCTTGGAGAATGTTTTGCTATCTCCAGATTTCCTCATTAATCCGGCATTGGCTGGGGTCTCAGCCGAACGCCATTGACTGGAGGGGGGGGGGGGGGGGCGTTAAACGACCCCTGGTTATCTTCCGAACCAACGATCGCAGCGAGACGCGCAAGGCGGCATTCGGAAGCTCTCAATGGGACGAATCTAAAACATCCTCAGAAATTTCAAAGTGAGGTAAAATGTCAGGTCACGGTCAGGTCAAAGGTAAAAATCGCCGTATTGGAGTTTATGGGCCATACTTTCCATCCAAAGCCTTCGATTACGACCATGATCACCCAAAGTGCTGCCAAAGGTATGATACACATCCCACATGAGCTAAAGTGAGATTGTTAGCCAAGGTCAAGGCCAGGTCACAAAAGGTAACTATGCTCAAAATAGCTACCAGTCATGCAACACATGTTTTATGGGTTAGTTTCCACGTGGAATTCGATAGTGAGTCATGTTACCACCTGACTTCATTTACAGGACATTCATGTCAAGTTCATGTCAAGTTCAGGTCACAGAAGGTCAACATTTGAAATCGATAAATATAAATACAAAAGTGATGTTTCTAGACCAGTTTTTTTTTCTCAGAAATACAGTGGTGCCATTTATTTGTCTGTATCTGGTCAATAAAAGGCAAAAATCGCAATTTGTAAATATGACGTCAATGAGTTTACCATACTTTAGATGTCATGTCAGTCAAAAATGGTGATATCATTCTGAAATTTGGTATGGTAGTTTCCCCATATGTGGTTCTCTGACATATATTCCGGCTTTTTGAATATCTTTGAGAGAAAACAAATTTGAGGGCTGGTTGTAGTAAAAAAATATGAAGTAAGTGCTGCTGAAAACAATGGTGATATTTTTATCTTGAAAAGTCACTTAACTTTATACAAATGAAGTTTTTAATTGTGGGATGATGACATCATTATTGAGCTATAGACCGCTGCTGATTGGCTGACAAAGTGGGATTGGTTGAAAATGTGGCTGTCAGCCAATCAGTGGCGGCACTAAATTGCTTAAAAACAGCTAAGTTTTTGGGAAAATGATCTTAGTATTTTTGACATTTCAATAATGGCCAAAGATAATGGCTATCTCAGTTCAAAACCAATACAAGGGTGAAACATCACCTTTAAGGTAGATAGGTGATTTACAAAGAAGACAGGGAAGACTAAGACAAAGAAGCAAAGGATAATGTCCTGGAAGATGCTGAGCACTTCAAAGAACAATAATACTTGTGGATTACCAGCTGAGGGACAATTATCTGTGATAATCATATAATGGAAGAAAAAAACTGAATACATGGTATAATTAGAAGGAAGTTACTATAGAAACAACCTTATATCAACATGCTCTTAGGACTCAATCTGATTATCATGTGATACAGAGATTATTCATTTGTTCGCTGACCGCCCCCTGTAGCTCAGTGGGAGTGCTGTGCTTCTAGTTGACCTTTCCTGGTAGTCAGCCCAGGTTTGAGTCATTACAGCGTTCGCTATTTTCTCCTGACTGGGATAGCCTGCGGCCGGCGACAACGGATGCACATGGCCAGGTGATGTCAGTGAGCAGGGTGGACAGCGTCCAGGTATGTCACCTGTTGGGCATGTAAAACCTTTGCTTCCAAATTCTGCCAGCTACCAGGAATTGCACAATCGGATGGTAGGTGTCTGGGCCTATGCAACAAGCTATGTGGGTCCTGACTTTGGAAATCCATCCATTCAAAAGGTTCAGACTAAAATTATAAACAATCAAACTGTTCTGATTCCTTTGCACCCATGGTAACCTTACTTTTACCTACCCGTAGAACTTTTACTTTAACTTTAAGGACTTTTACTTTTAGCTTGGCACCTATATATGAGTAAAATGAAAAGGAACGATGTTGTGTCTATTTTTATTATATTTCACTATTTATGGTATGTAGGGCCAGGGGGGTCCGCTCCGCCTATTTAACATGGGGGAAAAGGGCGACAAATATTAGCAACGTCCGCAGCTTGGTCTTGTTCACGCATCTGCTCATGAGCCAGGTTTTGCTGCCAACAGCTTTTTGGCCAATCAGCGTCTGACACTCTCCACGCTCATTGGTGGACGGCTGATGACGAGGATGAGGGTCAGAATAGCCGAACATCATTTGCTTACGTAACGTTAATTGCATGGCGCCGTGCGGAGGGCATGGGTGTCTAGGAGCTTTTCGAGGATTTTTCCTAGTTTGAGAAAACGTTGAGAGATATACAAATGTATATGTGAAAGGTCAATTAATTCTGATGCGATGTAATGCGACGTATTTATTATTTAGAGACCGCACGGGGCGGGAGGGCTCCTGCCCCGTACAGCGCCCTGGCGCGTGCGTTGCCAGGCAACTAGAGTTGCAGAATTCTGGTCCCAGCGTCCCAGCGCTGGGACCAGACCTGGTCACGGCCGTGACTGAAGCTGTGACTGGCGAGGCCAGCGCCATAGGGTTAGCATTGCAGCGCCGTGACTAAAGCTGTGACTTGCCAGCTCATGCCGTCGCCGTGACTGGGCTGTGACCAAAGATCTCTGATTTACTGCACTGGTCTCCACAGGCAGAAGCACATTGCGTCTCGCCGCGGCACCCACTAGCGGATCCAGGGGAGGGGGAGGGTATGGCGGCCATGCCCCTCCCCCAGACAAACTTCTAGACAAACCTGAAATCGGCGCAAAATTGACACATTTCCTGATATAGAACAAAATCCAAGCAACTTTTACTAAGGAAAGTTTGTTTTAAATCAGCTATCAATGCATAAGCAAGCGAAATCCGATGAGTTTTCAGAATTGTGTGAGACTTTTTGGAATCCCTCCCCAAACAAACGTTCCTCTCCCCCCACCACCACCGTTCTGGATCCGCCAATGGCGGCGCCTGGTGGGCCGGCGTCGGCTGGAGACGCGGTGAGCGGGCGGGATTATGTGGTGTGGAGACGCGGGCGGGAAGTGTGATTTTAAACAGTTACTTTGAATTGCTTGAATGCATTTGACAATCGACTTATCTAATCATATTTTCATGAAACTCGTCAAAGAAGATGAGAATATCTATTTTGTGGGTATGCTTTGGCCTTTACCAAGAACTGTCAGACGTTATCATCGAAAATTGTCAACTGTTATATCAGCAACTTTGTTTTATTTATCAGGTAAGCCTAGTGTAATTTTTCCTTAGCCATAATATGGGCCGCATGATTTAAATTCAGACTATTTGAGTGTTATCACTGTTTGAGTATTGTATGTGGTGGCTGTCCTGTCTGCCATCGTGAGCCAAAGGACGGTTAACTTTGCCGGCCCAAAATGTAAATAGTTCGAGTCCGATGATAATTTTCTCAACGGCATAAGATACATCGTTCAATTTGTGACAGATCGTTATCTTAATTGTAACGATAGGTCGGCAAATGAAGAAATCAGGCGACATACACCGGAGGAACGTGCGCGCTGGCGTTTTACGTATACGGCGGTCCGGCCGGAATCGCCGGTCAGTGGAATTTGCCTGCCCATAACTTTAAAAAAAAAATGGGTTGCATTGCAATTTTCCCAAATTCATCGAATACATCGCTTAATTTGTGGTATATGGACATCTTAAGTGTAACAATCGGCCGGTAAACGAAGGAACCAAGCGGGGAAAAAAAACGGGGGGAGTACGCGGCCGGCCGGAATCACCGGGCAGCAAACTGTTCCGGCCCATAACTTAAAAGCTTAGGTCGGATTTCAATTTTCGCAACGGCACCCAATACAACGCTTAATTTGTGGTAGATAGACATCTTAAGTTTAAAAATCAGCCGACAAACAAAGGAACCAAGCGACAAAAAAAAGCGGGAAGGGTCTACGCGTTAACCCTACGTAGGCGACCGGCCGGCCGGCCGCGAGACCCTCATCCGCGTCACAGCAGCTGCGGGGTCGTTGCAACTAAATTACGAGTTGTCGCCACTTTTTCGGCCGGAGCGGTCTACCTGGTTTACATAGCCTTGTGTAGGGCCTTGCTATTTATCATATGTGGTTTCATACTCTGGGGCAAGGCTCTGGGGCAGGGGGCTACCGTCGTAGTGCTTTCGTATTGGTCCATTTCTGAATCGCTCAGTACAGGGCTGTGACGTAATTGGTGCCTCGCAATCTGATTGGCTCTCGCAATGGTAGCCATGGTTGCGTCATTTGCCATTTGCGTTGTTGATCATTGGAGCTCTCGCGATGCGGCGGTTTTGCTGAGGCATATGTTGAGGTGAGTGACCATTTGTGGAATGCGATGTTAAAATTGATATAAATTGTTTTTTTTATACTGATCTGGTTGTAATGTAATGGTCTTTTATTGCAACTCTCGTCTCTTGTCGATGTCAGGGTGATAAATATCGTAAAGTACGCTAAAGAAACTGCTCGCTTCAGGGGCCATCGCGTATTCATAACCGAGCGGAATTGTTTAATGTATACTGAATGTGATACAGCTTTGCTGGTTCTACTTTATATCTAAATACTCACTTTGACCTTGGTGTGTTCCATATTTATAGATATACGCTACGATATACGCTATGATTCAACTATTCTAATGTATATTCTTATTTTGAATCCCAGCCTGAGCCCCAAATGTCCAGGAATCAAATCCCAAAACATACTGAATCCTCAGCTCTGGTAGAAATGCCAACATTGATCTATTTGAATTCTAGCTATTATTAATGCAGGATGAATAGAAAAATAATACATGTCAAATTACCTTCATCCACCTCTAAATTCCTCTGTAGAGGAAACATAAATAATAGGTTTGTCCAAATGTGTGAGTTGTGGATAAACATGACAGTCTTCTTCTGAACCGTTTTCGTGTGTTCAGTGCTGAAAAACCGTGAACTTCAATTTAACCTTTTTATTAAGTAAAATTTGATGAGGTTTGATCAAATTATTGCTGCATTTTTGTCATATAGCTCTGCATACTGTCTCCCAACAACGTGAACCGTCCGATGAGCGGTGCATTCCACGTTGCAAGACCGCAGAATAATAGTGTAAATTTGTTCCTGCTTTTACTCCATGTCTTTAAAATGATGCAGTATGCCTAAAGGATGCATACCTGTGGTTTCAGATCGAGGACCTAGCCGAGACCCAGACGTCCAGAGAAGTGGACGAGCTGGAGCGATCCGTTGGGCCCGTCACTGTGGAGCCAGCGGCACCGGTCACCCCGGCTGAGCAGATATCGGGTGGTGGGTCCAGTCTCGCGCAGCAAGCCCTGGCGTTCGTGGCTGGTCACGTGGCTGCCAAATGTCGAGATCTGGACCCGGCACTCGGGAGGCCAACAAGCGAGGCGCCATCCAGCCGTCTTCCTGGATCCGGGCCGTCAGCCTGTGCAGCCTGATGGTGCCGTCGCCAGCGTGGATGAGTGTGATGGAGGAATTCGAGCTGCTGTTCCACCTGGCGATGGATAGCAACACAGATCGGCAGCTGGGCATAGTTGGCCGTCTACTGGCCGATCTGCTGATGAAGCGATCAAACCTGGATCGCCGGATCGCCCGCAAGTTGGTCTGCGAATCAGGTGGCTGAACCAGGCTAAGACGGCGGCAGCAGCGACACGGCGCGCCGCCAAGCAGATCCGCCAGCATGCGAGTGGCGGAAGATGAGCTGTCACCACGCGTCTGCATCTGCGGATCAGGTGGCTGAACCAGGCCAAGACGGCGGCAGCAGCGACACGGCGCGCCGCCAGCCTGTGTCTACGGCTCATAGGACTGGCGGCTGTGTTGTGCCCTGTCAGACTGGGGAGCGATCTGTCAGCCGCGGGGGTCATGTGTCCACGGCTCAGGACTGGCGGCTGTGTTGTGCCTTGTCGGGACTGTTCAGCGGTCTGTCAGCCGCGGGGGTCATGTATCCACGGCTCAGAGGACTGGCGGCTGTGTTGTGCCCTGTCGGACTGGGGAGTGGTCTGTCAGCTGCGGGGGTCATGTGTCCACGGCTCAGAGGACTGGCGGCTGTGTTGTGCCTTGTCGGGACTGTTCAGGCGATCTGTCAGCTGCGGGGGTCATGTGTCCACGGCTCAGAGGACTGGCGGCTGTGTTGTGCCCTGTCGGAACTGTTCAGCGGTCTGTCAGCTGCGGGGTCATGTGTCCACGGCTCAAAGGACTGGCGGCTGTGGTGTGCCCTGTCGGACAGGAGAGCGATCTGTCAGCCGCGGGGGTCATGTGTCCACGGCTCAGAGGACTGGCGGCTGTGTTGTGCCTTGTCGGGACTGTTCAGCGGTCTGTCAGCTGAGGGGGTCACGTGTCCACGGCTCATAGGACTGCCGGCTGTGTTGTGTCCTGTCGGACTGTGGAGCGGGATTGAGTAGTTTGTGTCAGCCGCGGGGTCCTGTGTCCACGGCTCAGGACCGGCGGCTGTGTTGTGCCCTGTCGGACTGTGGAGCGTGGCTGAGGAGAGTGAAAGCTTGCGGAATACGGTCCCCGATGCAGGCGATTTCTACGCCGGATGAACGGTCGCCGATAAGGACGGCAACGGCGACGGGTAGACGATCTCGGTTCAGGTAGTTACGGCGGCGGGTGAACAGTCCTCGGTTCGAGCGGCGGGTGGACGGGCCCCGGTTCCGGTGGCGGATGGAGGTTCGGGCGGCTTGATACCAATTTGTGAGTCGCAATGCAGTATATTATACGGTCACGTCGATACGTGTCTGATAGTCGCCGTTTCAAACCAGTTTTGATGTAGGGAGAGTATCAGCAAACCACCGTAATCTACAGCGCCCGCGAGATGGCGTGCCGTGTATTGCGAGGGGAGTGTAGGCACCAATGACGTCACGCTAATGTTAAACGTAAATGGCGCTAAAATTGCTGGACGGTTCTACCTCATATACGGCCTTGCTCTGGGGTATGTCAATGTAAATTCTCTGATGCGCCTTTTTAGTCTTACAACGTCGTAATGACCCCTGAGTTTTCGATAGCTGTCGTATCTTGTTGGATGTTTGGATCTTGACCAATGAGAGGGTAATGGGCTCGCTGTATATAACGCCTGACATCGAATTGTCTATCGCAAAATAACCAAGGTACTCGATACAGAGGAATTTCCTCCGATCTGAAGGTGTTATTCCATGGATTGTATCTATAAATGAGATACTTTGTATTGTATTTCTATTTGATAAGGGTGTCAGCCTGCTTTATACTTCTGACGTCATGTGAATCGTTTTATAGTACTAGTCATTGGTTTTGTTGAGTTAAATGTCCCTAATGCGCAGTATAAGGAAGCCAATGGAAAACCTGAGGGATAGCCAAATATGTAAGGACTATTTTACCTTGAAAATAGTGGAAATCACAACCTTATTGACATAAGTTTTAAAATCAAACATTGCGAAATTGGCACACAGCAGCCAGGGCCGTATAATAACAGCAGCAGGCCGCTGAGCTCGCAGGAGGGCTGAGATGACGGCAATGAATACCGCAGTTTGTTTTCTGTAGGGACAATATTATTGTTTCAGGCGTCGTCTTGTTCATCAGGTGAGGCCCTTGCATTTTTGTATTTCTTGCTGTCTTGGACGACTCCGTAGTCCAAGTCCGTACTCTAGGTATACCCAAGATAACTATAACTAACGGTATACCAGTCTGCACAACGTCAACGAGATATTTGGGGCAGCCCAAATCCTGCCCCATTTGGGGAAGGATTTGCCAGATCAAATTTAGCTCCTCGGACAAATGTTGACCGGGGGGGGGGGGGGCAGCAGAATCACATTTTATCTAGTGTAAATTGGTTCTGAATGGCATGAGTTGCCCCAAGTAATCTAACAGCTGCCAAAAATTGTAAAAGCTGCCCCAATTTTATGTGTTGGTGCCAACCCGCCCTGAAATCTTGTTGAAACCTGCCACGTTTTGCAGACTAGATGGTAACAGTAACAGTATATGTATCCAGACCAGCCTTGATTTATAGTAACCATGAACCTTGATTTTTGTGCGACACCAGCTGCGACTGGTGACACCGGCCGTACTGTTACCGACTATACTGGTAGGTATATATAGGTAAAAGTCCAATCGTCAGCCAATTTGTACACCGTGAACACAACTGTGACTTTATTGCAACTTTTCAGTTATTTCAAATGTGGAATTTGAAAAGTTAAGCTATAAATAGACACAGTTGGCATTTCGCTGTTCACTGACACCCTCAAATTATAAGCCTTGCCTCAAATGAAGATGGTAACAAAGAGTTGCTTTAAAATGTTAAAAAGGAAAGAGCCAGCAATTTCACAGACACCATCCAAACCCCTTTCATTGAGAACAACCCATGCCTTACTTTGGACTAGGAGTTGAAAATTAATTCCAAATTCCAGTTGGCTCAATTGAAGGAAAAAAAACAATCTTGATGACTTGAAAGATCCTTAATCCATTTGGTAGATAGGTGGGCACTTTTTGATGAAGCCCATCTATGACAATGACAATGATGCAATGCAGTGATTTTAGTCTGGAGACAATGTTTACATTTGTCAGCTGACTGCATTCAAGAACAATTGTTGTAAGCAGAACGCATATCTTACCAGTATTTTTGCATGGTTTTCATGATATATGCTAGCAGAGGAATACACCATTGAATGTTTAATAGGTTGGATGCTAAATTAACTTCCTCTAGTCCTGTAGACAGTACATTTTAGGTAATAACACCTTGTATGAAGTAATATCAGGCATCTTTAAGATGCCTGCACATATCTGGACACCTCTTATGTATTGCAACAGAAGGAAAGTATTAAAGTCATGCACCACAACAGCAACAGAAACATCAATTTGGTACAATTTTACCTAGAGTCCAACTACCTAGAGTTACCTTACCTAGAACCTAGTTACCTAGAGTTGTCATGGCAATGGGTGGTGCATGCCACAGTCACCTCATGTATGTATTTGTTTGTAAGAGCATCCAGTGTCATACTGGTTTTTCATGCTTGAATCCACCTATGGTCCAGAGGCCAGAGCCCGCCTCTTATCTGGGGTGTCATTGGAGTGCCTGTGGTCCAGAGGCCAGAGCCTGCCTCTCATCTGGGGTGTCGTTGGAGTGCCTGTGGTCCAGAGGCCAGAGCCTGCCTCTCATCTGGGGTGTCATTGGAGTGCCTATGGTCCAGAGGCCAGAGCCTGCCTCTCATCTGGGGTGTCATTGCAGTGCCTATTGTCCAGAGGCCAGAGCCCACATCATCTGGGGTGTCATTGGAGTGTCTATGGTCCAGAGGCCAGAGCCTGCCTCTCATCTGGGGTGTCATTGGAGTGCCTATTGTCCAGAGGCCAGAGCCCGCATCATCTGGGGTGTCATTGCAGTGTCTATGGTCCAGAGGCCAGAGCCTGCCTCTCATCTGGGGTGTCATTGGAGTGCCTGTGGTCCAGAGGCCAGAGCCTGCCTCTCATCTGGGGTGTCATTGGAGTGCCTATTGTCCAGAGGCCAGAGCCTGCTTCTCATCTGAGGTGTCATTGGAGTGCCTAGGACAGGAGGCTCTGTTTCACCTGATGTCGCTGTCCCAGTGGGCTACCTGGCTTTTGACGGACAGATTGGCGGAGAACGGGGTTCTAAGCAGGGGGCAGAGGGGCGTTTTCCTTATTAATTGGCCGTGCAGAGCCAACTGGTGGATCCGAACCCCAGGGGAAAGCTCTGCTCGAGCAACAGAACAGACCGCTGGGTGACTGTGAGATATCGGACAGTGGAAATTCAGAAGCGAGTCTTTCAGGCTGTGAGATATCGGACAGTGGAAATTGAGAAGCGAGTCTTTCAGGCAAAGTTTATGGGAATAGCTTATTGCTAGTGTGCTGGTCTCAAGCCGGAAACCTGTACTGCTGCTTATAGATAGTGCTGCGATTGGAAGATAAGGCAGACTCCGTTCGCCGGGGGCCGGAAAATGATCTCCTGTCCAGTCCGAAGCTTCCAATTTTCGCCCTATCTCCATTGTATCTGCCTTCCCAAAGCTCATTGAGCGTATTGTGCAACGTCAGCTTTACTCATACATGTCGGATAACCACCTGTTCTCATCCCAGCACGGGTTCCGCTCCCTGCTCTCTACTGAGACCGCCCTTCTGACTGTTTCTGATCACATCCTTTCGGCTATTGACCACCAGGAACTCACCCTTCTCTGTCTCCTCGATTTATCCAAGTGCTTCGATGTCATCGACCATTCTATGCTCCTCTCTAAACTACGTACATATAACATCGATCCCACCTGGTTTACATCATACCTCTGCGGTCACACTCAGTCTGTCTGTACGGCTGATGGGAGTGGGAACCTTCATTTCTCCAGGCCTCTCCCCAACTCTATCGGAGTTTTTCAAGGCTCGTCTCTTGGGCCTTTACTTTTTCAAATATTCGCTAACGATATGTGCCTGTTCGCGGGGGATGCTCATGTGGTCCAGTACGCTGATGACACTCAAATTTTGTTATCCGGCAAAAAACACCAACTCAATGATCTGGTCAGTAAATTGGAGGACACCCTGAGTGCACTTGATACCTGGTTTCACTCTCATGGTCTCAAAGTAAATACAAGCAAGACCGAATTAATAGCGTTCGGATCCCGCCAAAATTGTCGCGACCTTTACCCTGTTGCTGTTCAGTTCCGCGAAGACATAGTACAAGAGAGCCCATACGTCAAAAATTTAGGTGTTCTGTTTGATAAGCACTTCACATGGGACTCACACGTGTCTTCCCTGGTAAAAAAATGTAGTGGTATCCTCATTGGGCTATCGCACGTGCGGCACAGCATCCCCCGCGAGCTGTTGCCACTTCTTGTAAATGCCTTGGTCGTTTCACACGTTCGGTACTGTTTAGCAGTATTTGGCAATGGCTCGCAGAGGAACATACAACGCCTTGACAAAATTCTAAATTTTGCCCTTCGAGTCATATCTGGCAAACGTAAATTTGATCACATCTCTGACGTGCGAGCTGAGCTTGGCTGGCCCACTGCCCAGCAGCTATACAGACAGCACTCCCTAAATCTACTACACAAAATTCGAAACACCGGGGAACCACAGGCTCTTGCTTCCCAGCTTCATGTCAATTCTGATCTCCGCTCCCGCTCTACGCGACAGAACTCTGACCTGGCCCTTCCACGCGTAAGGACAGAGGCTGGCAAGCGCCGATTTCTATATCATGTTGTGCAAAATTACAATGAGCTGCCTTTAGCGACACGTCACTCAGCCATGCCCGCATTCAAAAGAGCGATACAGAACATGCCTCAACCAGAGTAGCCTGATGTATATAACGTAATGTGCGTGTGAGAGCATTGCAGTGTATGTGATGTAATGTGTATGTGAGAGTATTGAAGTATGTGCTGTATGGGAGTATGTGCTGTAGTGAAACTGTCTTCATTTTATATTAGGATGAGTGTACCATTCGTGTTGTCCATGCTTGTATGTGGCTCCGGAATAGCCCGCTTCGGCGTGGATGGGGTCCAACGTCAAATACAAATACAAATACAAATACGTCCACCGTGCGGAATGCGGAAATGTCCTGTATATGGCTGATCGTGCGATTACCGAACTCAAGGCAGTGCCGTAGGAGTATTATCGTTGACTCTCTTGTCTCTGCTAATAAACAACCTTTCTCTCTAGGTATGCATATTTGTCATGATCCATAAATTGTTCAGTCTTATGGAAATCAACCAGCCTACCAGTTACAGTTTACCAGCTTAACATGAGTAATGTTGCACTTTTCTTTTTTAGGTTAATGATGATGTTGCGTATTGCCGATTCGTCACATACATATTACGTATTGGTTTGTTTCAGTTCGCAGATAACATCGATCCTGATACCAAGATGGACGAAGAAGTCCTAGAAGCAGCATCGAAGCTCGTCCCAAAGGCCTTCTTAGCAACATCCAAAGATGCACACGAAAGCAGAGCAAAACTATTCCGCATACTTCTTGAACAGGTATTCGTTAACTCACATTTATTTTTGTTCCGATATTGTGTACGTGCCCCAGTTGTAGACCTCTGTAACCTTTTTAGTAGCAGGCATTTTGTACTGTTACATTGTTACACGAGTTTCGTCCTGTGCGAATGTACGGCTTTGTTTCTCCGATGCCGGCGTGGCTGTAGGTTCGGTGAATCCACACCTGTTTGTACGATAAGCGGCGCCTGTGTGGGACCCATCCGTGACGACTGACGGCGCGGCGTTCCAGCGGAAACTGCCCGCCGAGGGCTGGCCGGACCAGCTGATCGAGTCATTCCTCGGCGAACTCTCCCTGATGGACTCGAACAGCTTCCCGTCCAACTGCGGTGTCGGCGAGCGTGAGGCCCGGCTGGCGTCAGGTGAGTTGAGGCACCAGAAACGAGGAAGAAAATCGTCGAAAATCTGCGGCAACACGGCTGCGTGGTAAAAGTATGCTGTGCATGCTTTTAGCCAGTGGCGTACCCAGGATTTACTCCAGGAGGGGGCAATTTTTGCTCAGGGGGCATAAAGTACCCCTACCAAAAAAAAAAACTCACCGGATTTGACCCACTATATTTTTAAAAGGGCATATTTTAACAATTTTTCTCTTTAAAAAAAATCGACCAAAGGGGGCACGTACTGACCTTCAGGGGGGGGGGGGCAATTGCCCCGTTTGCCCCCCCCCCCTTTGTGTACGCCTACGCTTTTAGCGCTCTAAATCTCACACATAGCAGTCGTTGATAAAAGTCCAGGCCGTGGTGTTTGTCGGGTGTTCGGTACCTAGGGCTGAAACTGCTGGGTACCGATTGCGCCGCAAGTGGCGCCGTTCACGGTGGGAAAAATGTGTGTTTCGTTCGCGGGTCGATCGGTGCCACATGGTGCACATTACGTGTCGCGGTGTAGCCCCTCGAAAAGCGTATTGGTAAGTTCTGTATGTCAAACGAAATGCGATACGAACCAATGCTCCCAGGTTACGTGCACCGAAACGTGAACCTTAAACTCTTTGTGTCGGCGACCACGAGTGGTGCACGTTGTACTCCTGAATTACGGGCGCATATCTGGACTCGAAAACAGATATGTATTTTGGTATGATGTGTGTTGTCGCAGCGTTCGCTTCGTGTGCGTGCTCTCATGTCTGGCGTCGTCGCGACTGGTTCCAGGCCTGGTATCTCGGCGCCATTTTCACATGGGCCACGGGATCGGCCGGTCCGGGGACCTGACGGAGCCGCAGCCAAAGGCGACCGGCTCTAGCATCATTAACCGGCTCACCAACGACCTGGCCCTGGACGCCCTCCGAACGGCCGGTAACCTGTCATAGAGCACCGTGCATACAGACATAGACACACGCACAATCACAAACGCGCACACATGCACGCACATGTGCACACTCGCACACTCGCACACTCGCACCGACAAAGGGGAATGGATCAAAAGCTATCGCTCACATTCATGCTCAGTTTTGGCTTGACGCGTCGAGGACGACTGTCGTTTGCAGTAACAGCTGGAGTGTTGCTTGCTACTGTGTCGTAACATTGCGCCAGTTATGTGTGCTGCCTCACAAACAAACGCACCTGTTGAGTCTGACACGAGGTGTTCCGCTGTGCTGGCAGGCCTGCGCGGCGCGCGCGCCTGTTTCGTGGTACCGATGGCCACGGGCATGACGGTGACGTTGTGTCTGCTGACGCTGCGCCGTAGCCGGCCGCGCGCCAGATACGTGCTCTGGCCGCGCATTGACCAGAAGAGCTGCTTCAAGGCTATCGTTACAGCAGGTGGGTCGGCTCTGGGGGTGCCGGCAGGCCGGGCACAAGGTGGGCGGGGACGGGGTGTGGGCTGAGTGATGGTAAGCAGGTGGGTCGGCTCTGCCGGCAGGCTGGGCACAAGGTGGGCAGGGATGGGGTGTGGGCTGAGCGATGGTAAGCAGGTGGGTCGGCTTTGGGGTGCCGGCAGGACCGGGCACAAGGTGGGCGGGGACGGGGTGTGGGCTGAGTGATGGTAAGCAGGTGGGTCGGCTCTGCCGGCAGGCTGGGCACAAGGTGGGCAGGGATGGGGTGTGGGCTGAGCGATGGTAAGCAGGTGGGTCGGCTTTGGGGTGCCGGCAGGACCGGGCACAAGGTGGGCGGGGACGGGGTGTGGGCTGAGCGATGGTAGCGGCCCGGTCCAGCACAGTATAGCGAGCCGATCGTTCGCTCGACAATCCCAGGCAGCTGTATAGGGAAATCGACGGCGCTACTACTCAGATCGGACAGGTGGGTTCTGTTGTGCTTATTTTCACGGAATCAGATGCTCTTTAGTGGGTTCCTGGACATTGTTACATATTGATTTTGGCGCCATTGTGACGCTATAGCATCTATTTGGTAAACTCCAGAATGAATCCTAACGCGTCACATGACACCGTGCCGACTGACGACGGAGCCCGTCCTGCTGCTGCCAGGTTTCGAGCCGATCGTCATTGAGAACCAGCTGGACGGGGACGAGCTACGGACGGGTATTGATGACGTGCAGCGGGCCATCGTGGCCAAGGGCGCCGAGAACATCCTGTGTGTGCTGAGCACCACCAGGTGAGCAGACCGCGGGATACGTATAATACTGGTGTAGCGGTCCCGGCAGTTCAGGGAGCCATGCTACTGCATGCTGGTAGTAATTGCTTTCTAGATTGTATCGGAATGTGGAGGTCACAAGCAGTATAATTTGTATGTAACATTCAGACGGTTGAGTGGCGCACTTAATATAAATATGTATAGTGGGCATTAAGCGTTGTTGGAATGATAATCGATAAATGTTGAAATTGTTTGAGTTTCTGTCTTGCTGTCATAGGCGTTCCCAAGGGGGGGGGGGGACAGACAGGGCAATTGCCCCCC
This sequence comes from Chirona hameri, assembly GCA_036785665.1. Lineage (NCBI taxonomy): Eukaryota > Metazoa > Arthropoda > Thecostraca > Balanomorpha > Balanidae > Chirona > Chirona hameri. The sequence goes on from JAXIVJ010009986.1 coordinate 33,113, forward strand.
CCCCCCCCCACCCTGAAGGTCCGTATGTACTATGTGCCCCCTTTGGTCGAAAAAAGAAGATTTTTTATTGATTTTTTTGATTTTTTGTTGTTGAAAATATGCCGCTCTAAAAATATAATGGGACAAATCCGTTGATTTTTTGGTGTGGTACCTTATGCCCCCTGATCAACAATTGCCCCCTCCTGGAGTGAATCCTGGGTACGCCACTGCTTGCCGTCAACGAGCGTTCCAGTTGCGTTGCATCTTGCTGCTACGGTAGTTCCGTGGTATAGATCTAGACCGGCGCAGTGTGTTGTATTGTTACCGGGCTGTTATTGTTCATTATTTGTAGTTCCGTGGTATAGATCGGCGCAGTGTGTTGTAATGTTACCGGGCTGTTGTTGTTCATTATTTGTAGTTCCGTGGTATAGATCGGCGCAGTGTGTTGTATTGTTACCGGGCTGTTATTGTTCATTATTTGTAGTTCCGTGGTATAGATCGGCGCAGTGTGTTGTATTGTTACCGGGCTGTTATTGTTCATTATTTGTAGTTCCGTGGTATAGATCGGCGCAGTGTGTTGTATTGTTACCGGGCTGTTATTGTTCATTATTTGTAGTTCCGTGGTATAGATCGGCGCAGTGTGTTGTATTGTTACCGGGCTGTTATTGTTCATTATTTGTTGTTCCGTGGTATAGATCTAGATCGGCGCAGTGTGTTGTATTGTTACCGGGCTGTTATTGTTCATTATTTGTAGTTCCGTGGTATAGATCGGCGCAGTGTGTTGTATTGTTACCGGGCTGTTATTGTTCATTATTTGTAGTTCCGTGGTATAGATCGGCGCAGTGTGTTGTATTGTTACCGGGCTGTTATTGTTCATTATTTGTAGTTCCGTGGTAGAGATCGGCGCAGTGTGTTGTATTGTTACCGGGCTGTTATTGTTCATTATTTGTAGTTCCGTGGTATAGATCGGCGCAGTGTGTTGTATTGTTACCGGGCTGTTATTGTTCATTATTTGTAGTTCCGTGGTATAGATCGGCGCAGTGTGTTGTATTGTTACCGGGCTGTTATTGTTCATTATTTGTAGTTCCGTGGTATAGATCGGCGCAGTGTGTTGTATTGTTACCGGGCTGTTATTGTTCATTATTTGTAGTTCCGTGGTATAGATCGGCGCAGTGTGTTGTATTGTTACCGGGCTGTTATTGTTCATTATTTGTAGTTCCGTGGTATAGATCGGCGCAGTGTGTTGTATTGTTACCGGGCTGTTATTGTTCATTATTTGTAGTTCCGTGGTATAGATCTAGATCGGCGCAGTGTGTTGTATTGTTACCGGGCTGTTATTGTTCATTATTTGTAGTTCCGTGGTATAGATCGGCGTAGTGTGTTGTATTGTTACCGGGCTGTTATTGTTCATTATTTGTAGTTCCGTGGTATAGATCGGCGCAGTGTGTTGTATTGTTACCGGGCTGTTATTGTTCATTATTTGTAGTTCCGTGGTATAGATCGGCGCAGTGTGTTGTATTGTTACCGGGCTGTTATTGTTCATTATTTGTAGTTCCGTGGTATAGATCTAGATCGGCGCAGTGTGTTGTATTGTTACCGGGCTGTTATTGTTCATTATTTGTAGTTCCGTGGTATAGATCGGCGCAGTGTGTTGTATTGTTACCGGGCTGTTATTGTTCATTATTTGTAGTTCCGTGGTATAGATCGGCGCAGTGTGTTGTATTGTTACCGGGCTGTTATTGTTCATTATTTGTAGTTCCGTGGTATAGATCTAGACCGGCGCAGTGTGTTGTATTGTTACCGGGCTGTTATTGTTCATTATTTGTAGTTCCGTGGTATAGATCGGCGCAGTGTGTTGTATTGTTACCGGGCTGTTATTGTTCATTATTTGTAGTTCCGTGGTATAGATCTAGATCGGCGCAGTGTGTTGTATTGTTACCGGGCTGTTATTGTTCATTATTTGTAGTTCCGTGGTATAGATCTAGATCGGCGCAGTGTGTTGTATTGTTACCGGGCTGTTATTGTTCATTATTTGTAGTTCCGTGGTATAGATCGGCGCAGTGTGTTGTATTGTTACCGGGCTGTTATTGTTCATTATTTGTAGTTCCGTGGTATAGATCTAGATCGGCGCAGTGTGTTGTATTGTTACCGGGCTGTTATTGTTCATTATTTGTAGTTCCGTGGTATAGATCGGCGCAGTGTGTTGTATTGTTACCGGGCTGTTATTGTTCATTATTTGTAGTTCCGTGGTATAGATCGGCGCAGTGTGTTGTATTGTTACCGGGCTGTTATTGTTCATTATTTGTAGTTCCGTGGTATAGATCGGCGCAGTGTGTTGTATTGTTACCGGGCTGTTATTGTTCATTATTTGTAGTTCCGTGGTATAGATCGGCGCAGTGTGTTGTATTGTTACCGGGCTGTTATTGTTCATTATTTGTAGTTCCGTGGTATAGATCGGCGCAGTGTGTTGTATTGTTACCGGGCTGTTATTGTTCATTATTTGTAGTTCCGTGGTATAGATCGGCGCAGTGTGTTGTATTGTTACCGGGCTGTTATTGTTCATTATTTGTAGTTCCGTGGTATAGATCGGCGCAGTGTGTTGTATTGTTACCGGGCTGTTATTGTTCATTATTTGTAGTTCCGTGGTATAGATCGGCGCAGTGTGTTGTATTGTTACCGGGCTGTTATTGTTCATTATTTGTAGTTCCGTGGTAGAGATCGGCGCAGTGTGTTGTATTGTTACCGGGCTGTTATTGTTCATTATTTGTAGTTCCGTGGTATAGATCGGCGCAGTGTGTTGTATTGTTACCGGGCTGTTATTGTTCATTATTTGTAGTTCCGTGGTATAGATCGGCGCATTGTGTTGTATTGTTACCGGGCTGTTATTGTTCATTATTTGTAGTTCCGTGGTATAGATCGGCGCAGTGTGTTGTATTGTTACCGGGCTGTTATTGTTCATTATTTGTAGTTCCGTGGTATAGATCGGCGCAGTGTGTTGTATTGTTACCGGGCTGTTATTGTTCATTATTTGTAGTTCCGTGGTATAGATCGGCGCAGTGTGTTGTATTGTTACCGGGCTGTTCGATGGCATTGATCTCCGTGGTATGTTGTCTTGCTTTACAGCTGTTTCGCGCCGCGCGGTATAGACCGTCTGGAGGAGCTGGGGGCGCTCTGTCGAGATCATTCCATCCCTCACCTCATCAACAACGCGTATGGCGTACAGAGCTCAAAGTGCATGCATGAAATACAACAGGCAGCCAGGTTAGTACTAATTATTATTTGCAAGGGGTTGGGTTTCCACCGGGAGGTTTTGCTATGCTAAATTTCGGTCTGCAATCGTGTTCAAGTCTTTCAGCTTAACTCCAAGGCGCAGGGATGCGGATTCGGAGTCGGCCGGAGTCGGAGTCGGTAAAATTGTACCGACTCCGACTCCGACTGTCAGTTATGGGCAGCGCATGCCGCATGGGCAAAGCATTTTTCGGGTGCATTTTAGTGAACCACCGGTGGCAATGACCAAAATAATTATGCCCCTTCGACTTTGTTTGCTTCGATTCCCCTGCCATTCAATGATTTTAAATCATGAGGTTTGTACCACGATGGGCGAAATGGAACATAGGGTGTGTCGACGGATGCAGATCCAAAATGCCACCCCCGAGGAATTTAATAAACGATCACGATAAATCAATTCGTAAAAACACGGTTTGAAGTGACTAGCCTGCTCGGGCGAGTTAAACGTTGTCCCATTCTTTAACTATAACATTTTATTATTGCTTAAAATCCATGTGAATGGTTGGATGGCCACTAGACCTGACAAATTATATTTTTGGACTTCTTAAATTATAAAATCGAATGTTATGGTCAGACAATGTCTATCCATCTCTATCCATTTCAGTGAACAACTATATTTTATTTTTCATTAAATGTGCTCCAATCTTGAAACAGGGAGATATTTGCTGCGGGTGGTTACTTCTTTTGTCTGTTGACAATAGCTTCAGCTAATTAAAGGTCGGAGTCGATCTCGGAGTCGGAGTTGGAGTCGACTCCGAAGGGTCGGAGTCAGATTCGGGAGTCACCTGAAAACCGATCGACTCGGCAGCCCTGTCAAGGAGGCAAGGACACCTCATCAAACCATTTAACTATCATCAAACTACGCTGTTCGGTCAAGTAATGTATGGATAGCATACGGGCCACAAACAGTGCGCCAAATGGCATCCGATAAGTCATAAATCATAACATATTTGATGTCCACTTTAGAGGCACATCCCGGCATGTGCAATGTGCATCCTCCATAGTGTCTCGTGTCCAGAGAGCGAGTGAATTATCGGTGGCATCGACCTGTGCCCGTTTGCCAGGACAGGGCGGGTGGACGTGGTGACATCGATCTGTGTCCGTTTGCCAGGACAGGGCGGGTGGACGTGGTGTTGATCTGTGCCCGTTTGCCAGGACAGGGCGGGTGGACGTGGTGTTGATCTGTGCCGTTTGTCAGGACAGGGCGGGTGGACGCGGTGACATCGATCTGTGCCCGTTTGCCAGGACAGGGCGGGTGGACGTGGTGACATCGATCTGTGTCCGTTTGCCAGGACAGGGCGGGTGGACGTGGTGTTGATCTGTGCCCGTTTGCCAGGACAGGGCGGGTGGACGTGGTGTTGATCTGTGCCGTTTGTCAGGACAGGGCGGGTGGACGTGGTGACATTGTTCTGTGTCCGTTTGTCAGGACAGGGCGGGTGGACATGGTGACATCGATCTGTGCCCGTTTGCCAGGACAGGGCGGGTGGACGTGGTGTTGATCTGTGCCCGTTTGTCAGGACAGGGCGGGTGGACATGGTGACATCGATCTGTGCCCGTTTGTCAGGACAGGGCGGGTGGACGTGGTGACATCGATATGTGCCCGTTTGCCAGGACAGGGCGGGTGGACGTGGTGACATCGATCTGTGCCCGTTTGCCAGGACAGGGCGGGTGGACATGGTGACATCGATCTGTGTCCGTTTGCCAGGACAGGGCGGGTGGACGTGGTGTTGATCTGTGCCGTTTGTCAGGACAGGGCGGGTGGACGTGGTGACATTGATCTGTGCCCGTTTGTCAGGACAGGGCGGGTGGACGTGGTGTTGATCTGTGCCCGTTTGCCAGGACAGGGCGGGTGGACATGGTGACATCGATCTGTGTCCGTTTGCCAGGACAGGGCGGGTGGACGTGGTGTTGATCTGTGCCCGTTTGCCAGGACAGGGCGGGTGGACGTGGTGTCGATCTGTGTCCGTTTGCCAGGACAGGACGGGTGGACGTGGTGTCGATCTGTGTCCGTTTGCCAGGACAGGGCGGGTGGGCGTGGTGACATCGATCTGTGCCCGTTTGCCAGGACAGGGCGGGTGGACGTGGTGACATCGATCTGTGCCCGTTTGCCAGGACAGGGCGGGTGGACGTGGTGGCATCGATCTGTGTCCGTTTGCCAGGACAGGGCAGGTGGACGTGGTGTTGATCTGTGCCCGTTTGCCAGGACAGGGCGGGTGGACGTGGTGACATCGATCTGTGTCCGTTTGCCAGGACAGGGCGGGTGGACGTGGTGTTGATCTGTGCCCGTTTGCCAGGACAGGGCGGGTGGACGTGGTGACATTGATCTGTGCCCGTTTGCCAGGACAGGGCGGGTGGACGTGGTGTTGATCTGTGCCCGTTTGCCAGGACAGGGCGGGTGGACGTGGTGACATCGATCTGTGCCCGTTTGTCAGGACAGGGCGGGTGGACATGGTGACATCGATCTGTGCCCGTTTGCCAGGACAGGGCGGGTGGACGTGGTGACATCGATCTGTGCCCGTTTGCCAGGACATGGCGGGTGGACGTGGTGTTGATCTGTGCCCGTTTGCCAGGACAGGGCGGGTGGACGTGGTGTTGATCTGTGCCCGTTTGCCAGGACAGGGCGGGTGGACGTGGTGACATCGATCTGTGCCCGTTTGCCAGGACAGGGCGGGTGGACGTGGTGACATCGATCTGTGTCCGTTTGTCAGGACAGGGTGGGTGGACGTGGTGACATCGATCTGTGCCCGTTTGCCAGGACAGGGCGGGTGGACGTGGTGACATTGATCTGTGCCCGTTTGCCAGGACAGGGCGGGTGGACGTGGTGACATCGATCTGTGCCCGTTTGCCAGGACAGGGCGGGTGGACATGGTGACATCGATCTGTGTCCGTTTGCCAGGACAGGGCGGGTGGACGTGGTGACATTGATCTGTGCCCGTTTGCCAGGACAGGGCGGGTGGACATGGTGACATCGATCTGTGTCCGTTTGCCAGGACAGGGCGGGTGGACGTGGTGACATTGATCTGTGCCCGTTTGCCAGGACAGGGCGGGTGGACGTGGTGTTGATCTGTGCCCGTTTGCCAGGACAGGGCGGGTGGACGTGGTGTTGACCTGTGCCCGTTTGCCAGGACAGGGCGGGTGGACGTGGTGACATCGATCTGTGTCCGTTTGCCAGGACAGGGCGGGTGGACGTGGTGTTGATCTGTGCCCGTTTGCCAGGACAGGGCGGGTGGACGTGGTGTTGATCTGTGCCCGTTTGCCAGGACAGGGCGGGTGGACGTGGTGACATCGATCTGTGTCCGTTTGCCAGGACAGGGCGGGTGGACGTGGTGACATTGATCTGTGCCCGTTTGCCAGGACAGGGCGGGTGGACGTGGTGACATCGATCTGTGCCCGTTTGCCAGGACAGGGCGGATGGACATGGTGTTGATCTGTGCCCGTTTGCCAGGACAGGGCGGGTGGACGTGGTGTCGATCTGTGTCCGTTTGCCTGGACAGGGCGGGTGGACGTGGTGTCGATCTGTGTCCGTTTGTCAGGACAGGGCAGGTGGACGTGGTGTTGATCTGTGTCCGTTTGCCAGGACAGGGCGGGTGGACGTGGTGTTGATCTGTGCCCGTTTGCCAGGACAGGGCGGGTGGACGTGGTGACATCGATCTGTGCCCGTTTGCCAGGACAGGGCGGGTGAACATGGTGTTGATCTGTGCCCGTTTGCCAGGACAGGGCGGGTGGACGTGGTGTCGATCTGTGTCCGTTTTCCAGGACAGGGCGGGTGGACGTGGTGTCGATCTGTGTCCGTTTGCCAGGACAGGGCGGGTGGGCGTGGTGACATCGATCTGTGCCCGTTTGCCAGGACAGGGCGGGTGGACGTGGTGACATCGATCTGTGCCCGTTTGCCAGGACAGGGCGGGTGGACGTGGTGACATTGATCTGTGTCCGTTTGCCAGGACAGGGCGGGTGGACGTGGTGTTGATCTGTGCCCGTTTGCCAGGACAGGGCGGGTGGACGTGGTGACATCGATCTGTGTCCGTTTGCCAGGACAGGGCGGGTGGACGTGGTGTTGATCTGTGCCCGTTTGCCAGGACAGGGCGGGTGGACGTGGTGACATTGATCTGTGCCCGTTTGCCAGGACAGGGCGGGTGGACGTGGTGTTGATCTGTGCCCGTTTGCCAGGACAGGGCGGGTGGACGTGGTGACATTGATCTGTGTCCGTTTGTCAGGACAGGGCGGGTGGACATGGTGACATCGATCTGTGCCCGTTTGTCAGGACAGGGCGGGTGAACATGGTGACATCGATCTGTGCCAGTTTGCCAGGACAGGGCGGGTGGACGTGGTGTTGATCTGTGCCCGTTTGCCAGGACAGGGCGGGTGGACGTGGTGTTGATCTGTGTCCTTTTGCCAGGACAGGGCGGGTGGACGTGGTGACATCGATCTGTGCCCGTTTGCCAGGACAGGGCGGGTGGACATGGTGACATCGATCTGTGCCCGTTTGCCAGGACAGGGCGGGTGGACGTGGTGACATCGATCTGTGCCCGTTTGCCAGGACATGGCGGGTGGACGTGGTGTTGATCTGTGCCCGTTTGCCAGGACAGGGCGGGTGGACGTGGTGTTGATCTGTGCCCGTTTGCCAGGACAGGGCGGGTGGACGTGGTGACATTGATCTGTGCCCGTTTGCCAGGACAGGGCGGGTGGACATGGTGACATTGATCTGTGTCCGTTTGCCAGGACAGGGCGGGTGGACGTGGTGTTGATCTGTGTCCGTTTGCCAGGACAGGGCGGGTGGACATGGTGACATCGATCTGTGCCCGTTTGCCAGGACAGGGCGGGTGGACATGGTGACATCGATCTGTGCCCGTTTGCCAGGACAGGGCGGGTGGACGCGGTGACATCGATCTGTGTCCGTTTGCCAGGACAGGGCGGGTGGACGTGGTGTCGATTTGTGTCCGTTTGCCAGGACAGGGCAGGTGGACATGGTGACATCGATCTGTGCCCGTTTGTCAGGACAGGGCGGGTGGACGTGGTGTTGATCCGTGCCCGTTTGTCAGGACAGGGCGGGTGGACGTGGTGACATCGATCTGTGCCCGTTTGCCAGGACAGGGCGGGTGGACGTGGTGTTGATCTGTGCCCGTTTGCCAGGACAGGGCGGGTGGACGTGGTGTTGATCTGTGCCCGTTTGTCAGGACAGGGCGGGTGGACGTGGTGACATTGACCTGCTCCCGTTTGCCAGGACAGGGCGGGTGGACATGGTGACATTGATCTGTGCCCGTTTGCCAGGACAGGGCGGGTGGCCATGGTGACATCGATCTGTGTCCGTTTGCCAGGACAGGGCGGGTGGACGTGGTGACATTGATCTGTGCCCGTTTGCCAGGACAGGGCGGGTGGACATGGTGACATCGATCTGTGCCCGTTTGTCAGGACAGGGCGGGTGGACATGGTGACATCGATCTGTGCCCGTTTGCCAGGACAGGGCGGGTGGACGTGGTGTTGATCTGTGCCCGTTTGTCAGGACAGGGCGGGTGGACGTGGTGTTGATCTGTGCCCGTTTACCAGGACAGGGCGGGTGGACGTGTTGTTGATCTGTGCCGTTTGCCAGGACAGGGCGGGTGGACGTGGTGTTGATCTGTGCCCGTTTGCCAGGACAGGGCGGGTGGACGTGGTGACATTGATCTGTGTCCGTTTGTCAGGACAGGGCGGGTGGACATGGTGACATCGATCTGTGCCCGTTTGTCAGGACAGGGCGGGTGAACATGGTGACATCGATCTGTGCCAGTTTGCCAGGACAGGGCGGGTGGACGTGGTGTTGATCTGTGCCCGTTTGCCAGGACAGGGCGGGTGGACGTGGTGTTGATCTGTGTCCTTTTGCCAGGACAGGGCGGGTGGACGTGGTGACATCGATCTGTGCCCGTTTGCCAGGACAGGGCGGGTGGACATGGTGACATCGATATGTGCCCGTTTGCCAGGACAGGGCGGGTGGACGTGGTGACATCGATCTGTGCCCGTTTGCCAGGACATGGCGGGTGGACGTGGTGTTGATCTGTGCCCGTTTGCCAGGACAGGGCGGGTGGACGTGGTGTTGATCTGTGCCCGTTTGCCAGGACAGGGCGGGTGGACGTGGTGACATTGATCTGTGCCCGTTTGCCAGGACAGGGCGGGTGGACATGGTGACATTGATCTGTGTCCGTTTGCCAGGACAGGGCGGGTGGACGTGGTGTTGATCTGTGTCCGTTTGCCAGGACAGGGCGGGTGGACATGGTGACATCGATCTGTGCCCGTTTGCCAGGACAGGGCGGGTGGACATGGTGACATCGATCTGTGCCCGTTTGCCAGGACAGGGCGGGTGGACGCGGTGACATCGATCTGTGTCCGTTTGCCAGGACAGGGCGGGTGGACGTGGTGTCGATTTGTGTCCGTTTGCCAGGACAGGGCAGGTGGACATGGTGACATCGATCTGTGCCCGTTTGTCAGGACAGGGCGGGTGGACGTGGTGTTGATCCGTGCCCGTTTGTCAGGACAGGGCGGGTGGACGTGGTGACATCGACCTGTGCCCGTTTGCCAGGACAGGGCGGGTGGACGTGGTGTTGATCTGTGCCCGTTTGCCAGGACAGGGCGGGTGGACGTGGTGTTGATCTGTGCCCGTTTGTCAGGACAGGGCGGGTGGACGTGGTGACATTGACCTGCGCCCGTTTGCCAGGACAGGGCGGGTGGACATGGTGACATTGATCTGTGCCCGTTTGCCAGGACAGGGCGGGTGGCCATGGTGACATCGATCTGTGTCCGTTTGCCAGGACAGGGCGGGTGGACGTGGTGACATTGATCTGTGCCCGTTTGCCAGGACAGGGCGGGTGGACATGGTGACATCGATCTGTGCCCGTTTGTCAGGACAGGGCGGGTGGACATGGTGACATCGATCTGTGCCCGTTTGCCAGGACAGGGCGGGTGGACGTGGTGTTGATCTGTGCCCGTTTGTCAGGACAGGGCGGGTGGACGTGGTGTTGATCTGTGCCCGTTTACCAGGACAGGGCGGGTGGACGTGTTGTTGATCTGTGCCGTTTGCCAGGACAGGGCGGGTGGACGTGGTGGTCCAGAGCACAGACAAGAACTTCATGGTACCCGTTGGAGGAGCCATCGTCGCCGGATTCGACAAGGCCCTGGTCGACTCAATCAGCAAAAACTACCCTGGTATGTCAAGTCAGACCGAATTATTAACTTCTCTATACATAGGCAACAACGCGTTTTTGACGTTCTCGTCAAAAATGCGTTTTAACAATTCAATCAGCATGTGTAGTCTTGTTTTCTAAGGGTTCAAGAGACTGGAAATTGTTTGAGTAGTTGTGACACGTGTGCTTGATGATTTATTATCATGTTTTGTGATTTCCTTCGTCTTACCTGTGGCTGCCGGCTGTGCCTCCCTCAGGCCGGGCGTCAGCAGCTCCCTCTGTCGACCTGCTAATCACGCTGCTGGCCCTGGGCGCTGACGGCTGGAAACAGAAGCTGCAGGAGCGGAAACAGATGTACACAGAGCTGCAGCAGCGTCTGGCGCAGCTCGCCGAGAGGCACGGAGAGCGGCTGCTGATCACCAGAAACAACCCCATCTCGATCGGTGGGTGTCGGTTGCCGTGGTGATACGGGACTTGTCTCACTGCTCTCGATCGGTGGGTGTCGGTTGCCGTGGCGATACGGGACTTGTCTCGCTGCTCTCGATCGGTGGGTGTCGGTTGCCGTGGTGATACGGGACTTGTCTCACTGCTCTCGATCGGTGGGTGTCGGTTGCCGTGGTGATACGGGACTTGTCTCGCTGCTCTCGATCGGTGGGTGTCGGTTGCCGTGGTGATACGGGACTTGTCTCGCTGCTCTCGATCGGTGGGTGTCGGTTGCCGTGGTGATACGGGACTTGTCTCGCTGCTCTCGATCGGTGTGTGTTGGTTGCCGTGGTGATACGGGACTTGTCTCGCTGCTCTCGATCGGTGGGTGTCGGTTGCCATGGTGATACGGGACTTGTCTCGCTGCTGTACCCACACGGTCGGTCGCCGCCCACAGGCGGGGCGCCGACGATCAACTCACTGCGGACGAACGATTTACTGCTGTCTGCGGACAATTAAGTTACACACGATGTTGCATAGCACACTTACGTAAAACCAATGTCATTCGTCCGAAATTGGGTTGCAGTCCATGTTGGAAAATATCGCTGCATCTCAGCTCATGTTGTATGTGTCGATATCACGTTTCTCGGAACGGTGACCGGTCCGTGTGTTGCCCGGCAGCTATGACTGACCGGTCCATGTGTTGCCCGGCAGCTATGACTGACCGGTCCGTGTGTTACCCGGCAGCTATGACGCTGACCGGTCCGTGTGTTGCCCGGCAGCTATGACGCTGACCGGTCCATGTGTTGCCGGGCAGCTATGACACTGACCGGCCCGTGTGTTGCCCGGCAGCTATGACTGACTGGTCCGTGTGTTGCCCGGCAGCTATGACGCTGACCGGTCCGTGTGTTGCCCGGCAGCTATGACGCTGACCGGTCCGTGTGTTGCCCGGCAGCTATGACGCTGACTGGTCCATGTGTTGCCCGGCAGCTATGACGTTGACCGGTCGCGGCGGGGACCGGACCGAGTTGACCCAGATCGGCTCCATGCTCTACACCCGCTGTGTGTCCGGCACCCGGGTCATCGCCCCGGGCGACACCAAGGTCATCGCCGGCCACCAGTTCGACGGTGAGATGGTGCTCCCCCTACAGTGCTGACAAGAATTATGAGTAGCACAATATTCGTAGTGAAGCCACTTCATAGAATCTTGAGTCCCTAACATGCATATTTTGATTGAATTGAAGGGCTGGATAAGATATTTGAATTGAAGGGCTATGATGGATTACTTAATGTTTTACGATTTTCAGAATTTGCGGAGTGTCGCATCAATTATGCGGCGGTGGTTCGTGTCAGCAGACACCAATTATCAGTTATATATTTTCTTATCTCGTGTTTTACTTTGTTCTTGGAGAGGACGTGATATTTGTCCTAATAAATGCCTTCCCCAAACGCCTGCAATGTTAGTGATTAGTATTTGACGTGCTGACGGCCTACCTGTTGGCCTGTGCGCTCCTCGCAGGCTGGGGGGCGCACCACCGACAGTACCCGCACGCCTACCTGACTGCTGCCGCCGCCATCGGCATTACTCCCGGGGACGTGGAGCGCTTCATCGCCCAGCTGGACAAGGTGCTGACTCGCTGGCGGCGGGACCGGCCGCAGACGGTGGCGCCGCCGCCGGACGCCGCGGGAACTAACGGCCTGCGGCCGGCCGAGGAGGCAAGGGGCGCCGAGTCTCCGCTAGCGCCTGCCCCGTCCCCGACCCGGTCCCCGGCCCCCGGGGCGGCACCCAGAGAGAAGAAGGTGGTTATCGTGGTGGAGCCCACCGCTCGGGAGGCGAACGGCGCCACGTCACCGCCTCATCCGGAGAGGAGCAGTAAGAAGAGTGTGGCTGTCACCCTGCTGTAGAGTGGGGACGGGTGGGGTCGGGAGGGACGGGAGGGACGGGTGGGGTCGGGAGGGACGAGTGGGGACGGCACAGGGATGGGAGAGACGGTACGGGGGATGGGAGAGACGGTACGGAGGATGGGAGAGACGGTACGGGGAAGGGTAGGGACGGTACGGGGGAGGGTAGGGCCGGCACGGGGATGGGAGAGATGGCACGGGGGAGGGTAGGGGGACGGTAGGGACAGCACGGGGAGGGTAGGGACAGCACGGGGAGGGTAGGGACAGCACGGGGAGGGTAGGGACAGCACGGGGAGGGTAGGTACAGTACGGGGAGGGTAGGGACGGTACGGGGGAGGGTAGGGACAGCACGGGGAGGGTAGGGACAGCACGGGGAGGGTAGGGACAGCACGGGGAGGGTAGGGACAGCACGGGGAGGGTAGGGACAGCACGGGGAGGGTAGGGACAGCACGGGGAGGGTAGGGACAGCACGGGGAGGGTAGGGACAGCACGGGGAGGGTAGGGACGGTACGGGGAGGGTAGGGACGGTACGGGGGAGGGTAGGGACGGTACGGGGAGGGTAGGGACGGTACGGGGAGGGTAGGGACAGTACTGGTGGGCGTGCTTCTCGTCCCATGTACTCTAGTCCTGTGTGTTTATAGGCGGTGTGCGGCGTGGCTGGGCGTATTGAATGTGAGATGTGACTGTGCGCTGGTGAACGTAGTGTCCGGTTGTGAGTGAGTATTTAATCTGAGATGTGACTGTGCGCTGGTGAACGTATGTCCGGTTGTGAGTGAGTATTTAATGTGAGATGTGACTGTGCGCTGGTGAACGTATGTCCGGTTGTGAGTGAGTATTTAATCTGAGATGTGACTGCGCTGGTGAACGTAGTGTCCGGTTGTGAGTGAGTATTTAATCTGAGATGTGACTGTGCGCTGGTGAACGTATGTCCGGTTGTGAGTGAGTATTTAATCTGAGATGTGACTGTGCGCTGGTGAACGTAGTGTCCGGTTGTGAGTGAGTATTTAATCTGAGATGTGACTGTGCGCTGGTGAACGTATGTCCGGTTGTGAGTGAGTATTTAATATGAGATGTGACTGCGCTGGTGAACGTAGTGTCCGGTTGTGAGTGAGTATTTAATCTGAGATGTGACTGTGCGCTGGTGAACGTATGTCCGGTTGTGAGTGAGTATTTAATCTGAGATGTGACTGTGCGCTGGTGAACGTAGTGTCCGGTTGTGAGTGAGTATTTAATCTGAGAGCAATGCCATCTATAGGCAGTGGGCAGTAGTGATTACTGAGCCTTAAGTTTGGTGATCATAAGTGCCCTCTGTGACCACTGTTTGATAAGGGTTGCACAATGCACGGTGATCAGTCGTGATAACCATGACCAGTTTGATCATTGTCATTCCGCCAAAGATGAGCAGAACTATGAGTTCCGCCAGTGATCAGAAGTGTTCAGGGTTTCCCCAGTGATCAGAAGTGATCGGGGTTCCGCCAGTGAACAGAAGTGATCAGGGTTTTCCCAGTGATCAGAAGCGATCAGGGTTTTCCCAGTGATCAGAAGCGATCAGGGTTTTCCCAGTGATCAGAAGTGATCAGGGGTTTCCAGTGATCAGAAGTGTTCAGGGTTTCGCCGGCAGTGACCAGAAGTGGAAGCCTTAGCTCCGGTGATTCGCTCTAGTCTCCCGGCGGATGGACTCGCGGGGTGTTGACCCATTGAGCGGTGGTTCCAACAATTTCCAGTGTGTACATGCTTTCTAGGAAGAAGAAGACGGCAATGTTTTGTTGGAAGGTTCTGTCTTTTGATAATCTTGTGTATAATTACTATCTCAAAAAGTCATATGTTACCATGGGATGAAATATCCCAAATCAGCGTAATATAAGCTGGCCATGACCAAACAAACTTACTTGTCGTGCCTCGTATCACGTAACCTCGTAGCCAACGTGTGTGCTGTTTCTCTTGTCATTCGTCACCCAATATACTTTGTATGTTGTCGTATGTTGTCGTTGCTCAATGGTTGTCGGGATAGTTAATTCAGTCTGCCTAATATATGCCAGTCATGGACGGACGGACGATGGGGGACTAGAACAATACGTTTTGGATTTCCACCACGGCCGCCTTATCATCAGTGAATACTGACTTGCGGAAACATTTTGAGGTGTGGAATTAATTTATATCAGCTAAAAAAAACAGATGATGCATTTTATATATGGCTGTCATGTAGGGAAACCCCACTCGGGAGGAAACCCTACTTCTAGGTTGCCCTACTTGATAAACTGGACTACCTACCGGACTTCCGGTGATTTCTGGTTGGCATGAAGGAACCTGAAGCACACCAGCGCCGCACAGCCAAACGGCTTTGGGCGTGCTGTTTACAATCCGCTGACGCCAAACACCGCCGGCGCTTCTGTAAAAGGAACATGCTATGCAGAAGTTCTATTCTAGTCACGCTTATCGAATTCGGTATTTCTCATGTGAGAAGGATTGAGGAAAACTTGATCAATGTCATTTCAATGTGAAGTGCTGAAGACCGTAACAATGATTGAATCATTGTTATTAAACTGCCTTTAGCAGTCAAAAATAGTCAACTGTGGCCGCAGCACTTTCAAACATTATGTCGTTCCAGTTTTATGAGACTGGGTCGGGCTCCCGGACCCGGAGCCGGACTTTACAGATTGTGGACAGATATCTTGGCGTGCCAAATGTGGACCGACGATACCCGTCTGACCGTGCTGGCCTCGCCCAACTGAAAGAAATCGCGATGGGTCAGTATTCCACACCGCGCCAGTATTCCACACCGCGCTAGTATTCCACACCGCGTCAGTATTCCACACCGCGCCAGTATTCCACACCGCGCTAGTATTCCACACCGCACCAGTATTCCACACCGTGCCAGTATTCCACACCGCGCCAGTATTCCACACCGCGCCAGTATTCCACAGCGCGCCAGTATTCCACACCGCACCAGTATTCCACACCGCGCCAGTATTCCACAGCGCGCCAGTATTCCACACCGCACCAGTATTCCACACCGCGCCAGTATTCCACAGCGCGCCAGTATTCCACACCGCACCAGTATTCCACACCGCGCTAGTATTCCACACCGCGCCAGTATTCCACACCGTGCCAGTATTCCACACC